>JAJONR010006686.1:0-43800 GCA_029582245.1 Solanum etuberosum | reverse complement strand
AAATAGAATCAGAAACAGATTAGAAACAATATAAAAATATTTTTCTCAAAGAAAGAAAATCGAGCCCATTGAATGCACAGTGTCCCCTTAAGGAAATTATTCCCCTCAAGTACCCGAGGTTAATGGAATATATCCTCCCAGGATAGAACGATCTTACTCACCGGTGTATCGGTACCTAAAACCACGGTGTCAGCGAACCACTCAACGGCAGTAAAGCACACTTAGAATACTAGATTTAGTATAGTAGTAGAAGAAGTCAAGAATTTTTTTTTTTTTAAAATGAGAGGAAATCCCTCAATTTATAGAAAACAAAGGGTAGTGTGAAAAGGTTCTTATTGTGCCTTACCGGAAAGGTCACAATCCTTTGGAAAAGTCACAATCTTTCGGAAAGGTCACAACCTTTCATAAAAATCACAACTTTTCATAAAAGTGACAACTTTTCAATAAAAGTCGCAACTTTTCATAAAAGTCACAACTCTTCATAAAAGTCGCAACTTTTCATTTTCCATTCACACCATTTTAAACCCAACAGAAATGATTGTCCATCTCCCACTTGCTTCTATTCCTAACCCAAAGAAGGTAACTTTTTTTTTTATTCTTCACTTGGTGTCTAGTATCTACATTGAAGTTCGACTAAATTCGGATTCGTTATATTTTTGTTTGATAATTTTTAGGTTCTGATTGTTGGAGGAGGAATGGGATTTACTTTGAGAGAAGTTTTACGTTATCCATCTGTTGAGAAAGTTGATTTGGTCGAAATTGATGACATGGTGGTTAATGTAAGTATTTATTTTATTATTTTGGACACTTTATTTTTGGCCAAAAATAGTGAATTATGGGACTGAAAACTTAAAATCTATAAACAACAAAGGTCTAATATAATGTTGTGGATTGTACTTTTGTGCAGTTACTCTCGTTGATTCATTACTTTGTTTCTAATTATTATTTGGAAAAATTATATAAATACACCGTTTAAAATATTATAATTTCTAAAAAAAATTATTATTTAAAAAAATTATATAAAATTCCCTCTCTGATGTTATCAGTGGAATATATCATATCTATCTCGAATACATCCCTCCAACTCAGGGTGAAAGTGCATGGATTTTCTTGGATATTATCAAAAAACTTGTTGAAGACTGCAACATATTCTTCAAAGGCTCTGTCAACTATGGATGGACTAATGTTCCTTCCTTCCTAAGGCAATCTTCTCTCCTTCCCTATTATTATTATGTTTATTATTATTGAATTGTGTGATCAACTATGCATGTCCACATTCAGAAATTTCTGAATGTAGTGGAGAAGAGGATGCTTAAATGGATGTGTGGGTATATTAGGAGAGATATGATTAGAAATGAAGTTATACGATACAAGGTGAGAGTGGCCTTGTGATGAATAAGATGAGGGAAACGAGGTTAAAATGGTTCAAACATGTGAAGAGGAGACACGTGGATGTGCGCTCATAAGGAGATGTGAAAGATTGACTATAACAGAAGTTAGAAAAGGTAGAGGTAAGCCAAAGCTTACCAGAAACATGACCCTAGATAATAACATATGGAGGTTAAGAATTTGGGTAGAAATTTAATGGGTAGCCGAGAGTTGTAGCATTTTATGTAAGAAAGGCACGAGGCTAGCTTCCCCTCCTTATTCGTAATCATATTTAGAAATCACATTTTTTTTTTGTTATTTAGTGTTTATTACTCCCTCCGTTTCATTTTATGTGAGTTAGTTTGACTCGGCACAAAGTTCAAGAAAGAAAGGAAGATTTTTGAAACTTGTGGTCTAAAATAAGTAATAGATATTTGTGTGACTATCAATCATTTCATTACTGATAAAATAAGCATTTTAAAGTTAAATTGTTACTTAATATAGAAATGTATGATTCTTTTTTGAACGGACTAAATAGGAAAGTAAATCATATAAATTAGAACAGCGGGAAATAGGGAATACTATTTATTACTCAATTTATTTTGTATCTTTTATGCTCTCTTATTTCCTTATAATTGTGCTTCAAATTCCTTTTGAATCGAGGGTCGATAGAAAATAAATGCTCTACCCCATAAAAGTAGAGGTAAAATCTGATTACATCTTATTTTTTTCAAACCCCACTTTATAGAAATGCACTGAATGTATTGTTTATTGTTGTTATACAAACAATAATTCTAATATATAATATTTGCAGTAGGGCTATTGATTTTGTTATTTGCTCTACTGAGGGTCCTCCAGTTGATTTCAAGAATCCTGTAAACAAAGTTGATGTAGATATCATCTCTACAAAATCTGAATCACCTTTGAAGTATTATAACACAAAGGTACTTTTTTTCTTTTCTTTTGAGTTATGATTTTAAATTTATATTCATCTTAAGTTTATATATATAGTTTTCTAATAATATTTTTCTTAATTGATTCACAGATTCATACTGCTGCTTTGGCTTTGCCAACTTTTGCACTTTTCCCCAAAAAGTGATTCTTGTTGGAAGATATGGAAATTTCAAGTATCTATTTAATGTTCAAATAAAATTGCATGGCGATGGTCAGTTGCAAACCTTATTTTCTTGTAATAAAAGGTTGATTTTGAGAGGATTTCAAATGCAAATTTCATTTTCTTGTAGTAATAAATGGTTAATGGCAATGGTGAGTGTTCAAGCCGTTCAAATTGAATATAAAAATTTCAATTTGGAATATCTGTAGTATCACAGTTTCTAAAAAGAAAATAAATTCAAATATTTTCCAGAGTCGGCAAATTTTACACTTGTTCTTTCTTGAAATTTTTCTCTAATAATTTCGAGCTTTTGGTTCAACGATGGCCAATATTACTATGTTGTTGAGAAATTTATGATTGTTATATAATCTTAATGCAGATACACATATACCTTATTAGATACATAAATTCTTAATTAGATACATGTACATATGTTGTAAGATTCAAGAACACCTAACCAGATACACATTTTGACTACCGAAATTTTTTAGAGCATCAAAAAATGGGTCAATGTTTTTCTGCTATTGGGCCGAAGATTTTGTGAGGCATTTGAGGAGGTAGAAATGGCCGATAATGGGCCAGGCTCCGACAGCTTATGGCCGATGGAAAAGCCATGTATATTCTCGCTGTAACCATTGAGGATGAATTCCTACGACGGATTAAGAATGTCAAGGCACCCAAAGAAGTTTGGGAAACGTTGGAAATGATTTTTACAAAGAAGAATGATGAGAGATTACAAATGCTTAAAAATGAGCTTTTGTTGATCTCACAACGGAATATGAACGGAGACATGAATGAGGAGAATCATTGTTCATATTGTAAGACCGGATTACAAAGGCCGAAGCGAGTTCTTACTTTACAATAATCTATAGAACGGCTGAAAGGCCATCAACTCCCTCCGTTCTTTTTTAGTTTTCATGTTGCGCTTTTCAGAAGTCAATTCGATTAGTTTTCAAAATTAAATTAGATAACATTAATTCAATATTTTAAACTAAAAATTTAGTTATTCAAAAACTATACAAAAAATACTATAACAGGCAATTTTTTTACATATCAATATGATAATAAAAAAATATATTGTAAAATGTTAGTCAAAGTTCTTATCGTCTGACTCTAAAAAAAGGAAACCATGACAACCAAAAAATAACGGAGGAAGTGTAATATTAACAATACAAAGCTATTATTAATACATGAATAAGTATGACCAAAACTAGAACTATCCTTAATACATCAAACCAAACAATGAATAAACAAAATAATCACAGCATTACTTTCATCACTGTTTTTTTTGTTGCAGTGAAATTTACAGGGAAAAATGACATTTTTAAAAGAGAAATAGCTTTACATATTCCATGAATATTTCTAATAGCTACTAGTCACTTACCCAAATCAATTCCATATTCATACAATTCTGTATGATAGATAGCAAAAAGCTCTATGAACATCACTAAAATTTATCCACCTTAAATACAAGTCCACAGAAACACAGTTAACACAACAATGCTAATATATTTTTGTTTCCAATTCTCTCCCCTATGGAGCTGCAAAATTTTACATGTGGGATGATTCAGCTGTAGGTAAAACATTGGACTCATCTGAATGGTTCAACTGGTGCAGATTCTTGGAGAAGTTCAGCAGCCTCGAAACATTCTGCAGCTTCGAGTGCAGATAAACCATTTTCACTTTTGTAAACCAATCCAAGATTGTGCCAGGCAGAAGGATTTGTTCTGTCAAGCCGTAATGCATCGGTCAGAAAGCTTTTCATGACAGGCAATGATTGGCCATCGAGTTGTCGAAGAACAATGGCAGTGGAAATTAAACTTGGAACATGATTGGGTTCTATGTCTAAAGACTTCTGAAAAGATTGTAAGGCTTCTTTGTAGAGTCCCCTAGCTTGATAGAGTAATCCTGCAAAATGACCACCAGTAATTGTGCCTTTCAGAAGTTGGCTAAGCGAACTCATGTCAAAGACGATGAAATTGCAAAGATAGAAAGCATGAAACAAAATCATGTTCTTCACTTAACCTCTAAAGATTAATTGAGACTAGTCAGGTTGTTTCAACAGGAAAACAATAAGATCCTTCTGGACCAAATTAGCAGGAAACATCAAACTCAAAATTGGAAATGGAGCTAAAATACTATTCTGGAAAGATGTTTAGGTAAGACAGGAGGCATTACTGCAATCTTTCCCTGACTTATTTTCTTTCTGTAGCAATCCAGATATCACTCTAGTTGAGAGTTGGGCAAATGGTTGGGATATATCTTTCAGGAGACATTTCAATGATTGGGAAATAGATAGGGTGGCACAATTGTTACATGTAATCAATGAGTTAAATGGTTTTGCTGCAAGACCAGACACAGTCTCGTGGGTACACTCCGAGGATGGAAGGTTCACAGTTAACAAGCTCTATAAGAAGGAACTGGAAACTCAGCAAGGCCTCGGATTGGCTAGATGGAAATATGTATGGACAAGCCAAGCAACAACCAAAATCAAATGTTTTGTATGGTTGGTAGCTAAGAGGGCTTGTCTGACTCAGGAGGTACTGCAGAGGAAAGGTGCACAACTAGTACCAAGGTGCTTTCTATGCAATGAGACAAATGAGACCAACAACCATCTTTTTCTACATTGTAGAGTCACTGGTCAAAAATGGTCTCTGTTTTTTAGGCTCACTGGTAACAGCTGGACGATGCCAGAGCATACTGCTGACCTGTTGAGTTGCTGGATCAGGAAAGGAGGAAGTAAAAGCCAAAAAAAGTGGTGGAGAAATATTCCAGCTTGCATATGGTGGTCAATATGGAAGGAAAGAAATGGAAGATGCTATGAGAACAAATCAAACTCTACAGAAAGTTGAAGAAAATTGTATTGCATATTTGTATTTTTGGTGTAAACAGGAATGTATAGAAGAGGTAGAGCAACTAGTACTCTAGTAGATATGCTAGGATCTTTGTAATTAGCCTTCCTAGTCCCTCCATGTACTAATTTTTGGAGGTCACCGGCATATCATTAATGCTGAGGAATACAACATTACTAATTTCAAAAAAAAAAATCTCAACTGAACTTATCTAACTAAATTTAAATTTAAACAATGACAATTCCTAAAACTAAACTAATTATTATTCTAGTAAATCAACAATAACATATGCAATTTTTAACACTCCTCCTTTGCTTCTGTTGTTGCAATCTAAAAAAATATTATGTCTCCTCAATACTTTGATGGTTGGTGCTGAATTCTTTTGACTGCTTTTGAACTTGCAGACTCCTTTAACGTGACTCTTTCTTATTCTTTCTTTTCTATTCTTTTCTTTCTTTCTTTCTTTCTTTCTTTCTTTCTTTCCTTCTTTTTTTGTGTAAAAAGCACCCTAACAATTGTCTTATCTAAAAGCTTTTGAAAGTGCTATAAGAATATAATCTGACAATGATAAGATATGCATGGCGTGTTTGTAAGATCAGTTCTTCCATTATAATATTCCATAATCATATGGTTCAAAATATGATTTCATTTTCACTGAGGGCATTCAATGAGATTGTTGCTTGAATCTTTGAAAATCGATATACGGTCAAAAAAATTTAAGAAAATGATTCCTTAGAATAAACTCACAGATCCCATAAGACTAGTGACTCTGATACCACAGTTGAGTTTTTAAAAAGGGTGGAGCAGCAAAAGATTAAAAGATTAAAATTGTCTCTCAACTTTTATTAAGCATTTATGGCCTTTAAATAGCCAACTTAAAAACAGAAAATTTGCAGAATAAAATTCAAAAGCCTAAAAATATCTCAACAAAACTTATCTAACTAAATTTAAACAAAGAATCCTACCACTAAACTACTTATTATTCTAGTAAATCAGCAATAACATAAGAATTTTCAACATGTATGAAAGTGAATGTTAAGCCTCTAAAGCCCAACATATACATTAAGTGAGTGTCGTAGATATGTAAATGTTAAGATGGATGCGTATTCGTATAAGATTAGACATGATCATAAATTAGCAGATATAGAGGATAAAATGAGAGAATGTCACTCGATATGATTTCGTCACGTGTTACGAAGGCCTCCAAATGCACGATTATTTGATGTGATACAATATGATTGAAGAACTTAAAAGACAATAAGGTAGACAAAATACTACTCCTTCCATCCCATTTTATGTGGCATCGTTTGACTTGGCGCGGTGTTTAAGAAAAAAAGTAAGACTTTTGAAACTTGTGATCTAAAACAACCCTTAATATTTGTGTGGCTAAAAATAATCTCATTAAGGGTAAAAAGAAATTTTGAAGTTAAATTGTTTCTAATTATAGCAAGTAAGGTGACATTCTTTTTGGGACATACTAAAAAGAGAAGTGTGACACATAAAATGGGACAAAGGGAGTACATGCCTACATGGGAACAAGTTTTAGTAAAAGATATCTCAGTAACCAGGCAGATCTATCAAAAGATAGAAGATAATAAAAGGTGAAAATTTGTGTAGGTGACAGTCTGATACCAACAAGAAGACTCTTAGTATATTAGAGATATAACCACTAGCGCTTATTAGAGATCCCCTAGTGTTAGATAATCCATAAGTATGGAATTATTGAAATATTATGGACCCAGACAGAGCATTTATGAAATCGAAGATTTATACAGTCAACCCCAACAAGCTTGGGATTGAGACGCAATTGTTATTGTATAGATTCTTGCAAAGATATAACTTCATGCAACAAGCATTATTCCAAAACAGCAGGATTTATGATGACAGATTCACAAATAAAGGCTATGAGAGGCCCATTATTCCGTACTAAGCTTTTCATCCTATCTAATTTACAAACTTAACCAGTGTTATCCACAGCATGAGACGAGCAATAATGTTTGGAAGTCCAAAATCTAAAGCCATTAGTCCATCAAAAAGAGCCAGACAACAACATAATCCAGTGGATTCTTTCTCATGTTATTTTTTCTTTAGATAAGGATACAGTTTGAAGAAACGAGTTTAGTGTAGAAAAGAACAAAAGAGTGCACGAAATTCGAATCACTCTCAGATTTCAAGCCTCCTATTCCTGTCCGTCCAATTTTTATATGAAAAAAATACTCTCTAACAATAGTTTGATGCAGGTCTATGGGATTAGTTCACAATAGCCAACCTCAATGACAAGCTACACGATAAAATCACATACAGAAAAAGTTGTACATTATTATTGGATCAATAGCCGATACATGCGGCCATTAGGCAATCCAAGTGCAAGTCCATTTCAAGATCATATCTAAGACTTAAAGAAACCAGGGAAAATTGACTGGATAACCTCTATAACACAGCTGCTCATTATACCTGTTCGTTTGGATCGATAAATAAAACTGTAGCTCTTCACTTGTATTTCTACTTTTAAATAGGGAACTTAAGAATACTTAAACTTGCAGGCTTAGTGTGAATGCAACCCCACCTCCTTGGACAAGGAGTTATTGCATTGAATAGGCAACATATATTGAAAATGAGACTGTCTACTTGAGCCATATCGCCCTGTGCCAGATAAATACCCCTTCGCAGAAAGAAAAAACGATTTGGTCTGAATTAACTTCAACCCTATGTCTAGTACACTCCAAGAGACATCTTGTAAGAAAAGTTAGGAACATAAGCCAAGATAAGTGAATCAAGCAAGTAATACCTGCAGAGTGGCATCTCGAGGCAGAATGAGGATTGATAGCCTCGGATTTGATTAGGCAAACCTCTGCATCACGCCACTGAGACAAATTTGTGTATACATTTGCTAGATCGTGCCATGTTTCCATTTCTAAACTTCTACTGTTGTTTCTCATGTTCTGTGGGGTCAAAGGGAAAAATGAACAATGCAACTGATGAAAGATGGGAAACTAAAAGGATAAATTGAAGTACTAAAGTCAGGAATTTAAGGACAGATTGAACATTCAGCAATGTCCTGCCTGAAGAAGACAAATCGAATTGGAGAAGAGAATCATGTTGTCCAAGTTAATATTTCATATCGCGAGGAACCATACCTTTAACAACTTTTTCTGAACTCCAAAACTTTTTCTCTGAACCTGGAGTACCGCAAGAAGATGAGTATATGTCTCCACGGCATCCCGCAGATGACCCTGGGCAATCTGTAGTTTAGCCTTAGTGCGGAGCAGTTCTCCTTGATTCCATTTTCCTGTTTCGTCTAGTGCAGCATTAATTATGCTTTCCGCATCTATATACCTCTTTTGAGCAGATAGTATGCGAGCTAGAAGAAGCCATCCTTTGACAGTAGAACCCCCCTCCAACTTCAATAGCTGCTTTGCATAGTAGAGAGCAATGTCCAACTTTCTCTGCTCTGCATTCTCCAAACTAAGATAGAAAAGAACATTAGGATTTCTTCCTCCGGTCATCTTATGTGCCGAGTCAAGTGATTCAAGAGCCTCACACAATCTTGAGGTTCTCTCAGAATCAGACACGATGGCACGAGATCGACCTGAGAGAAGAAGACCAAGTAAGCATTTTGCAACACTAGCCATCTGGTTACATTTCCCTTCAATTTTTGGGAGCACTTTCTGGGCATACCCCATCCCTTCTTCCAATAAATTAGGATACTCTGCACAAATTTTTGCAGCAAGTACTAACTCAAATATGCCGTTCTTATTGTCCCTATTATTCATCAAGTTCCTTAACAGATTCAAAGCGGCCATGTCATCACCCTCTGCATAATAGCACAGGGCAAGGATAGTGTACTTTTGTCTTCTAACAACAATTCCAGGGAGCAATTCCTCAACCTGACGGGCAAGTGCCCTAAACTCACCTGCAATGGATAATGCAAAACTGAGGTGATCCAAGATCGATGGATCCCATACAATTTTATTGAGGATGTATCTTCTTAGAAGAACCAGAAGCAGTAATATAGCTTCTTCTATATTGTTTCTAGGTATGAAGGAACCTTCTGCCTGTGCACGAAGGTTTGGAGGAGCTGCATCAGTGCCACTGTATAAGAGAAATACAGCATACTCCTTTTCTATTTTGCTTCTCGTTTCCACGTCAAGATTCCAACAATAAAGCAGGGCCCTTCTATACGACAAAATTGCTTCTTGAGGAGCACAAGCTAGCTTCCACAGCTCAGGAAGTAACTCCACCGCCTTGTTCAACGTTTCCAACAATTTGCAATCAGTAGAAAAGTTTTCAGGTAAGCCATCTGGCAAAGCAGACTCAACTGTATCCAGTATCACTGTACATGACTGAGCAGCTTCTGCAAAAGTCATAAAGGAAACCTTTAATGCTCAATGACAATCGATAATGCAGGAACAGCCTTAAAGAAGCACAAACATGCACAGATAGAGGTTTCGTGACAGTAAATTGAAAATACCCCTATGCAGGCATCTTGTTGACTCAATATTCCACAATAAAGTCGGTGGAATTACAGTTCCCAAGGAAGAAAATAATGCAATAGAATAAACACATATAATGAGCTTAGCTAATAAAAAATGAGGAAGCACCTGTGAACCTCCCAAGAGCCTGCAAGGATGTTGCTTTGAGTAAAATGGCCTCAAAGAGAAGACTTACTGCATGCATTGACATAGGTGGGATAGCATCACTAAGCGAATTCCGCCTAGGTACCTCACCTCTTCTTGCGATGGAAAGTTTTATCTTGGGAACCACCGCAGCAATATCTATTCCCTCAAATACATGAAGAGCAGCCTCAATGTTACCTTTTTGATACTCAAGCCGGCCTAATAATGCTCTTGCTTCCTAAAATAAAAGTGTCTCTTAGCCCACAAGTAGAATATGAAGGGAAATATAAGTTGAGAAGTCAAGAGCTTTTATTTGTGAGGAACTTTAGTGAGTCACTTTTACCTTGGAAATGCAAGTTGACTTGTTGAAACATTATTGTAATTCAATATGCAGTAACACAGTGTTGATTTTCATTGATATAATGGACATCTCCAGTTTTACAAAAGATATTAGTGATCCATTACAAATTAAAATATAAGCTTGCCATGTCAGAAGAGTGGAGAGTAAAAACAAGGGTTGTTCATGTAAATAAAGTGGCAAAAGCAATATGTAAGACTTCATGCTAAGATATAAGAAGATAACTGAAAGACTCGTATATTTAAAAAATCTGTATGTAAAGCAGCTTGTTTCCACTCGTGCTTCCGTTGAGAATTCAATTTTACTTTCACATGCTACTGAGTCGTCCCATTAATTCTTTGAGCATGCAATCATAAACTCTATTTCACAAATTTTATATGTAAAAACTACTAAAGAAAAAGGGCAGCCCGGTGCACTAAATTCCCGCTATGCGCAGAGTTCGGGGAAGAGCCGTACCACAAGGGTATATTGTACACAGTCTTACCCGCACATGTCTGCAAGAGGCTGTTTCCACAGCTCAAATCCGTGACCTCCTGGTCACATGGCAACAACTCTACCAGTTACGTCAAGGCTTCCTTCTAAATGTAAAAACTATTGTGTCTACCAAATCATAGGTCTGATTATGTATATTTAGACCACATACACAATGGGAAACAAAAACACATGGCAGGTAACACGTGTCACTCATATGCCCATTAAAAGAGAGTTAGCAAGACTAACTCTACAACAGTGTCTTAATAACGAGTATAAAGCCCACAAATTGCATTTCATTTATTAAAGAAATCCTTACGGTTGATACTTGAACAAAATGACACATGATAAAGCATACAGAGCAGGGACTTTTCTTCCCTGTGCCTCAGTTGAAAAACAAATCTCAGTTTTCCCAAAACCAGTTTAGTGATGGGATTTATCTAATAACAAAAAAGATTTGTCGTTATCAACTGAAAAATTCCCTAGCATCCGGCATGCATAATAAAACAACTTCAGTACTGCATCAAATCAAATTGAGGGGCGAAAATTGTGATGATAACCTCTGATCATGAAAAAAGATATTAATTATGGGATCGAAAGGGAAGCTAACTTCATCATAAACAACTTTTGTGACACCAACCTCATAATTCAAAATGCCACTCTCACGAAGCGATGATTCTGCTTCTTCTATGTTACTGGTGTCTGCCTTGGCGTCATCACCAGCTCGCGAAGAATACCCACTAGCTGAATAGTCCCGAGTTGCAAGAGACTCAGATGATGGAATAATATCTTCAATCCTTAATTGTTCCCCTGAGCAAATGCACTTCATCATCTTCCGCAATCTAAGAAGTAAATTGATTTTCTGCTTGTAAACCCAATACTTAACACTCATTCTGTCTCATTACCCTGAAATGTTGAATCATAGAAGTTCACAAAACGTATCAGAACCCAAAATGGAACATAAATCAGACTCGGTAAACGAAGATAAGATATTTGGCATGATACATAAACAGACACTCAAACTTGGCCTCGGCTGGCAAGTAAGCACTCCAACTTTGAGAGTGCACACATCAAGACTCTTCAACTTGGTCTCAATTGGCAACTAGGCACTCTAACTCGTCCCTATCGTGCCTTGTGGACACCCCATGCTGACATGACACATAAATTTGAAGGAGTCTATATGATCATTTTGTAAGTTGGAGTGTTCACCTGACAAGTGAAGACGAGTTGAGGTGTCTAGATATGCTTACTTGCCAGTTAAGGTCAAGGTTGAGTGTCTGTATATGTATTATGCCTAAGATACTTTATCCAGGAGACAACAGCATAAGAGAAGAAAGCAAGAAAATACAAAAAAGTAAACCGAACTAAAAACAATTATACAGTCGAAGGAAAGACTAGGCCAAATTCAATCTCCTTCTCCTTGTAGAATTGTGTTGATTTCACATATACCCAACTAAACTAAAATTATACAGTTGAAGAAATGTTGCACCTAAATTAAAAGACCCTAAACCAAATGGAACAAAATCTCCAAGATTTGTAAAGCCCTAACATAATGAAATTGGGTAAAAGTAAGCAAAATCCAATCAAGGGAAGAACCAACATTACCCAAACAGAGCTGCAGTTGAGCTAAACCACAAAGAATATGCTGCATCGTTTCCACAGAGAATTTCAGGGCAAAATTTCAATTTTTTAAAGCTAAAATATTCAAGAAAAGAACAACCCATTGCATCACATCACACAAATGGTTGAAAGTAATCAATTTCAAACAGTGAAGTGAAAGATAGGGTTAAATCAGAGCATCAAAAAGTACCTTTTGAATGGTAAAAAGCATTGACTGAGCTGAGCCCACAAGCCTCCACTACCCATTTCTTCCAAAGATTAAAGCTTTTTGGGTTGATTTTCTTGACTGAGTTAAACCCAAAAAAAAGAAGAATCCAAAGCTTAACAAAATTGTTTTTTTATTGCAAAGTTTTCAACTTGTTCCGCTGTGGCGTTTAGTAGAACTGTAGAAGAGAAGATTCAGAAGTCAGACACAAGTAGTGAATGCATTAAATGACACCCAACAAACCCTGAAATCTGAAATCTTCTCTTCCACATTTTCATATTTGTACGGAAGTTCGATTAATTCAACATACGGAAATTGTGATAGAGTGGTAAATATTTTTTCAATTTTTATGAAAACTTTTAAGTTCTAATTCCTTAAATATGAAGTTACCTTTGTTAGAATATATGAGACTTTTCTACACAAATATCGAATTTAGTCTCTAGAATATGAAAAATTAGAACAAATTAATTCAACTATACATATAGCGTAGGGCCTCAAATAAGGGTTTTGGATTTAATGAAGGGAAAAAAATAGTCTCATTCGCATTACCACATCCTCATTATAGAATGCAACAATTACTTTTTATTAGTGGCTTAAAATGTTTTTAAAATTTAAATGTGTCACATAAATTAAGATGAAGATAATAATTAATTGTGAAGATTTTTCTTAATAATTTTTTAACATTAAATTAGTAATGTCTGACAGTGTTTATACCTTTACAGTGTTAAACTGATTTAATTAATTTTTAATTATGATGATTATTTTAATGGCTGCTTTAGGAAAAGGCTAATGGGGGGAAGGAATAGAGTGGGGTCTCATTATTGAATTTTGGGTACAAAAGGCCTTCAATTCAAAATGTTTATGTCAGTTGCCTAATGTTTGTAGAATATAAAATTTATTGTTTTATTTTACTTTTCTTTATTTTAAGAATATTTATGAATTATTTTTGCCTCTTTGCACGTGCTATATTTCATTTTCGAACAGAGTACTGCTTTAATTAAATTAATCTAGTGTATGTATTTTGAAATTAATTTTATCTTTAGTAAGGTAAAGAATTAAAAAAAAACTACAATTATCTAATTTACTTTACGAAGATATAACCCAAAACTTACCTTATAAATTTTCAGTCAAAATTCAATTCGATATACATAATTATACATCTGATATATAATAATATACAAATTTTTCATACATTTTTTTTTTTTACAAAAAATATTTTAAAACATGATATACGATATTATACAAATAATATATAATATTATATAAAATTATAAGAGGTACATGTACACTTAAGTATTATAATTATAAAATTATACATTATTATATGAAAAATTGACTTCGTCTTCTTCCTTGAATTCAAGCGTTTCATTTAAAAACTTCACCAAATCATTCAAATTTTCAGATTTAGATTACTCAATACATTATCGATCTTTTGCAATAATACTTACTCAAAAAGGAGTTTATTTACGAAAATCCAATTTTTAAGCTTAATAAAAAATTGTTGTTAGCAATGACAGAGTTTCATTATGAAGCAAAGTAGAAAATAAGTATTTCTGATAAGTCAATTAAGATGGAGGTGGAAGATTTAGATAAATTTCTTCGAGATAGAATTTCGTTCCATTGGAAGTAGGATAATTAGGTATATCTGATTTTTTTATGGAGTAAAAATTTGTAAAAATAAGATATTTTTGATATGGGTGAAAAAAATCAATACTAAATTATATAAAATAACTTTATGAACTCGAATTGAAATTCATAATTAAGAATTAGAGATAAAGATTTTATCAAGGTACTTATTTCATTTCATAAGAGGTATCCACTTCAGCACTTCATCAGTGGTCCCCAAAATAGAAGCAAAAGAATTGCCCATGCTGAAACCATATTTTTTTCCGCTCGATATTTGAAGTCATGTTGGAGTCCCGACAAAACTCGAATCGCGTACTGCAGACCCATTCGGGTGTGGTGCTCCTAATCGGGTTTTTTCAATATCCAAGGATCGAACTCGAAACCTCTAGTTAAGGGTAAAGCAGTATCGTGAAACTTGGTCTTTTTCAGTTCCAGCCTCTCCCTCGAATACATAGGGTAGGTAGGGCTGGGTGAGAAATGGTTCCCTCTTGTCGATAAACTTTCTCCGGCCTTCGATTAACCTTACTCATAAAGGATCTTACGGTCGAGAGAACTACCTAACTAAAACAAATAGTATTGCCCGTAATGTCTCACTTCATTTGTTTGCCTCCTTTCAGCTCAGAATGCTCGGGCCCTGCCTCTCTTTTCCAACAATCTCAGCTGAGTGCTTTGTTCCCCTTCTTTTAGGCGAGCTACTTCATTCCAGCCTTTCTCTCCCTTTCTTTCCTCGGGCCAATGACTCGCTTGTTCAGTACTGCTAACTATTATAGGAGGATGCCACCCCCTCGAGACTATCGGTCATTCAGAGGCGGACCCACCTTGTTCGGTGGGGTGCACGTGCACCCGTTAACTTCAGAAAAAAAAATGTGTATATATTATGTATATCTATCTAGAGAAACTGGCAGAAATTAGGATATAATTAATAGTGCACCCATAAATAGCATAAGATTTCTCTTGTGTTGTTGGTAAAAGGTACGGGAACCACCCATGAGACCAGGGTTTAAATCCATCTAGAGTGCTATTTTGTTATTTTTATTTTAAATTTAGCTTAGATATGATATTTGGTGCACCCGAAGTCTTCAAATTCTGGGTTCGTCTCTGCTACTTGCAGTAGCGTCTATGAGCCTCCCGCTTCGATACCATCTCCTTGTTTGCCTACTTACTTGCCTTGCTGCTTTTAATTTAAGATTATCAAGTCGGTCTAGCTTCTTACTCTTTCACCTTTCAAAGAAGTCGAGCCTTCTTTCTCGCTCTCATCTATTTTACATAGATGATTGGTCTCGAGCGTGAAACTCCTCAGGATTTGAAAAAGAAATTCGACTTTTCTCTAACGCTAATAAAAAAGAAATAGAATCCAAGACTTCGCCTCTAGGATCATCTTACCTTCTAACTAAGGCAATTTTCTACTAATTCAATCGATGTTTTCACCTTACTTAACTAAAGAGCAGATGTTGGATGGAAAGACCGAGCGAATGGTAAACCACATGCTCTTCTATCAAGTAGTACATATGGATAATATATAATGAGTCACACATATGATAAAAAATTATATATAGTGTGTTACATATTGTTAGAGCTAGACAATATTACATTTCATTTTTATTTTATGTTTTATGCTTCATTATACATATAAGTAAAACAAGAGATTTAATTCAAACTTTAATAATAAATATTCTCATAAACAAGATTAAAATCATGGAATAATATACTACACACTTGAATAATCAGCTTAACAAGGAATTAAAAAAATTAAAAAAAAAAAAAAAAGATTAAGAAAATGTTCAACCAAATCTTCAAATCTTTATCCCAAGTGTTTTTTTCTACCTGCAAGTGTCATTCGCATTAGCAGTCGATCTAAACTACAAGTATGTTAATAGTATTAACATCTTTTTCGATTCGATTTATGAATCAAATCAAAATCTACATACCCTAATTAGTTTCCGCCATCATATATTATTTTTTCTTGGAATGTATATGTAATCGGAGTACTGCCTCATGAAATAATTCTTTTGGTGATTAAAATTATGATTTTTAATATAATTGTTATAGAATTATAATTAAGTACTACACTTTTTAATTGTGTGGCACATATAAATGTACACATTCTTTCACCTTCACGCATTTGACGAGTGCAATACGTGCATAATAAAATCAAACATTGCATTTAGTATTATGTATATATGTAATTTGTGACGGTAAAGCAGTTCATTAAAGATAAAATAAAAATTTAAGGTTAAATTACTTTTAGTTAACAAAAAAATATGATATTCTTTTCACATAAATTAAAACAAAAAATATATATTTAGATGAATAGGTGAAGAATTGATCAAGCACGATTTCATTTCATTGATAACTTGTGAATAACAAATACTAGTGCTATATAACACATATGGGAATTAATTATTAAAAAAATAACAATCTTTTTCTTAAAAATATGCAAGTCCTGCATGTTTTGAGTTCATGCAAACTGAAGACATTAACTTTAGTGATGTCCACCAATTATTCCACCTCCAAATCCACCAACTTTGCCAAAGCCTTCGCCTATTCCTCCCCCAATGCCATCACCAGCACCAGCACCAGCACCAACTCCTCCTCCTGCACCCCCACCAAATCCTCCACCAATGACACCGCCTTTGCCAATACCACCTCCAATGCCAATACCACCTCCGATGCCACCACCTTTACCAAATCCTCCGCCTACGCCGCCACCAATGCTCCCATCTTTGCTAATGCAATCTCCACCCCTTGTATATCCTCCTCCACCAATGCCTCCGCCTTTGCTTATCCCTCCTCCAATCCAACCACTCTTTTCAAATCCTCCTCCAAAGCCAATACCAATGCCACCAACTTTTCCAAATCCACCTCCGAAGCCACCACCTTTTCCAAGTCCACCTCCAATGCCGTCACCCTTTCCAAATCCACCTCCAATACCACCACCTTTTCCAAATCCACCCTTGCCAAATCCTCCTCCGATGCCACCACCTTTTCCAAATCCTCCTCCAAAGCCACCACCTTTTCCAAATCCACCTCCAAAGCCACCAACTTTTCCAAACCCTCCTCCAATGCCGCCACCTTTTCCAAATCCACCTTCAATGTCGTCACCCTTTCCAAATCCACCTCCAATGCCACCACCCTTACCAAACCCTCCTCCAACACCACTACCAACTCTGCCTCCTTTGCCAAACACGCCGCCAACTCCACCACCCTTACCCATGCCTCCACCTATTCCAACCCCACTACCATACCCTCCACCAAATCCCGCTCCAAATCCACCTCCCTTACCCGTCCAAAAAAACTTCTCATCCTCATTTTTTAAATCTCTAGCAAGAACCAAACTCCCCCCTAAGACACAAACCCAAACCAATGCCAACACTCCTATCCTCATTCCCTTGCCCATCATCTTCATGGAATTCATGTGAATTAAACAACTTTTTTTCTTCTCTATTTTAAAGTCATTGCCTTGGTACTAAGAGGCAAATTAAAGGGCTTTATATACACATATAGTCTTGCTTGTATTTTAGTAAGGTACTTTACATTCTTGCTGTCGCATTGATGCGCTTTAAGTATATAGTTTCAACTACTACCCGTTAGCCGCATTCACATTTGTAGATGCCAAAAACAATTATGGAACTTGTGCTCTTCAATTAAAAAAAAAAAGAGACATTTCTGTCTAATTAGCATAATCTATGACTAGGTAGCACAAATGATTTTGTTTTCAGTGTTAAGAGTTCTTTAAGTTATATGCACATATATAATTTAAAAAAAATTAGTCATCTATAACATAGTTACTTTACTATATGATAGATTAAACATTAAGCTGGTGAAAATGATTACTAGTCTACTCTCTTAGATTAAACTATAAGGAGTCGTTTGATTAGAAAACAAGTTATGATGTGAATAACTATGTTGCGATTAGTTTTTATTGCTTGTTTGATTTGTCGTATTCAAAATAATATTCATTACATAATTTCTATGAATAAGTTGTTTGTTTATAAAGATATCCTTCACCTTATTTAGTTTTTTTAAAAAATATTTTCTTTGTAAGCTTTAATTGTTCATTCTTTAAAAAAAAAATCATCTTATTTAGCTTAAATAATTTTTGTGTGCAATTTCATGACTGTGTCATGGGTTTAAGGGGGTACTTTTGTTATTTTACATCTTTTATCTCGGATAAGTTATTCCAATATTACTATTCTACCCACTTATAGGGATAACTTATCCTAATACTAATCCTGAGATAAGTTATCTCACACTTTGCAACCAAACAAAAGAATTAAACTAAAATTTTATCACAGGATTTGTCTTCCCTTATATATCCATCACATCAAACAACTTCTAATGATACAACATAAAAAATCTTTATATATATATATTATTCTATTTATTTCAATTTATGTAACATTAATCGAATTTCGAAAGTCAATTTTTTTAATTTTGACTATGAAGTTTGCACAACCATCTAATTTTTTTTAAACAAAAATATTTACATATTTGAAGAGAATACGGATGTATGTATGTGTGTATATATATATATATATAAAAGTTACAACAATTGATATTTTTTCTTAAAAGACATATGAAGAAATTAGCGTAAAAAAAACTTACTTTGACTCTTGAAATTCGAACAAGACTAAGTACCTAGAGTGGTATTTAAATGTGTTTGTCATACTTTTTGGTCCATATAAATCAATGTCTCGCAGGACGAAGTTGTTTTATTGGCCTGCCATTTTCAGCGTAAATGGTATACAACTGCCGTTCTTTCAGTTTATTAATTTGAATTTTGAACTATAGTTTTACTCTTTTACTTTCAGTTCCATTATTGCGTTGTTATTAAAAAAGGCCTAAAGTTTCATATCAATGGCTAAAGAGCTAAATTTGAGCCAAAGAGATGCTTTAATTATTGCTACTTTTAAAAAGTGTCTCAAATAATTTTATACGCCGTAATGCAATAAATCGTCGATTTCAAATTGAGGATTGAATGTCTGCTTTCGTTTACTTAACTCATATCAAAATCAATTTTCTAAACTAAATCTAAACGTAGAAAATTATGTTATTCGGTACCTAAAATAAGGTAAAATATTTCAGAATTAACTTTGAAGTTTGAGAGAACATATCTCAAACTTAATTCTCGATATCCACCTTATCTTACCCCATCAAACTTGAAATCATTTAATCCGAGAATCAAAATAATATTTTTTCAATTAGTAAATTTTAAAAGGATAATCATCACAAATGTTGCATGTATTAATTATTAACTCAATTTTCATTGGAACACATAGTACATATACTCAAAAAATAATAATTAGTACGTATACTCTATATAAGTTTTAATTTTAAATAACATACATATACAAAAGACCGAACCAACAATGTATAGCTTACGAGTTCATCGAAGAAGTAACTTTACTCTAAACCCCATGTTTATTTACGAACTTTGAATTTAAAATTCAATAACTTTGTTCGTAGTGAATTTGAAAAGACACATAACTACGAACTTAAATATGTAAATATAAAGTATGAGCACTAAAAGTACATATATTCACTTGCTAGCGCAGCTCATGAATAACGTGATTTTTAATCCTCACCCTTCATGCCATGTGATATTGCCGCCAACTACTAAAATCATTTAATTCTCGACTCAATTATTTGTTTTATTACTTTATGTTTGAAGTAAACAAGGTAAAAATAAAAAGGAATATTTGCGTTTAGTTTGTTTACTGAAAAGGAATTGAGTAACTAATTGAATCTGGTTGAAACGTTAACAATTTTGAAAATTCTTAAAAGAAAGAGAGGCCCGGTGGGTTAATTATTCAAAAAGAGAAAGGGTTACTTATCGAATTTCACTAGTTTAGAAGCTAATTACTTAAATTTACACTAGTTTGCAAAATTACGGATCTTACCTTATTTTGAACTTTTGATACATGTGGGCGTCCAGATATGTTCATATACATGTATCTCGAATACATGGAGTCAAAATTAGATATAATTTGTTCTAGATACACTGTATCCAAGTGAATTCATATGTATCTAACTCTCTCGCAGATCGTTCTCTCCAATCTCGCTCGCCTCTCTCAAATACATGTGTCTAGGGTGATTCGTATGTATCTAGGGATGATTCAATTGTATCGGGGGATCTCGCTCACATCTCTCCTTCTATCACTCACCTCGCTCCCTATTTTAGTGTACGTGATAGCAAAAATACATGTATCTAAGTGTAAATGACTTGAAATCTAATCTAAAATTATTAACGGAGAAGGGCCTAAAATGATCTTCAATTATTTGAATTGGTACAAAACTACCCTCCATCCATTTTTGTGTTGGGTTCGAAAGTGATTAGGGCGTCACGCAGAAGCTTTATAATTGCAAATCATGACATCGATAAAGCAGATTACAAAAACTTATACTAAAAACATAATATTATTATATGAAAACTAATATAAAGAAAAATACTAAAACTCTAGAGATAATAAATCTCCCTATAAACAAAACTTCTAAATGTCTACATTGTGGATTCTATTGTGTTCTTGATATGAGAAGAGAGGTCTTCAATTTATAGAGTTTCAAACTTTTCTTCCAAGGAAAGAATAACTCAAATATGGGTAGGATATTATATTTTCCTTTCCGCAAAAGTAAAAACATTTATGGTAACGTTTTGTCTTTTCTTTTAGGAAAAAATAAACTTCAAATGAGGTAGGAAAATCAGGGCAAAACCCTAACACTTTGGACCCCCAAATACCCTTGATGTCAACTTTTTGGCTCAAAAATACTTTTATGTCAAACGGATCATAAGGTGGATGGAGGGCAATAATTGTACCAAATCTCATAGCTTAAAGACATTTTAGGTCATTTTCCGTTAAAATAATTTGAAATTACTTAATATATGAGCTCACATGATTGACTTGATTTTGAATGTCATAGTAAATTAAAAATAAAAAAGGTTAGACATCTACTCTCTACACCCCTCCCCCTCCCACCACCCACCCATTCACCTCCTATCTCTTTCAAAAAAAAAATCTATTTGGATCTTGTCCACGATTTTAATATTTTTTTTCAATTTATGAGAACAAGAGAGAAAAAAAAGAGGAAAATAATGATGACATTCATATAGAAATAATCAGGTCAATAAAAGATGACTTAAGTAAGCAAATATGTACGAATAGTGCATTTTTCTTTTGTGTGTACCCAAAATTCAAAATAAAAGAATAAAAATAATCATTTCTCATATCCCCAACCTCATCCCACCTTGACAATAGTACAAATTAAAAAAATATAAACATGTGAGTTCATTTCAAATTTGAGTCCCGGATATTCTAATTAAGAATAGGAGATTAAAAAGGAAATAAAAAGAGAAAATGAACAAGAAATTTGGATAATGATAAAAAATATTATATTAATAAAAATATTTATTATGTATCATTCTCCTCATTGAATGAAACAAAATCTCCATCTCAACTAGATTTTCTCCCATAATTTATCCAAGCCAAAAAGAATATACTTCTTCAAGACCTCAATTATTTTTATTTATTTTTATAAAAAAAATCTAATAGTTTTTTATATTTGTTGTAGCTTTTTTTTATCCGACTCCTCTCAATTTTTTTTCTCTATTTTTCCCAAGTTATTACTTGGATTGAAGACACGTGGCATAAGGAAAAATTAACAACTAAGATTTAATCAATAACATTAAAATTTTAAATACGATATAAATAATTAATATATCATAAACAAATTAATAATATTATCTTATCCATAATATATTATATTTTTTTCTCTCTTTTCCTATTTTTATTTTTCCTATAGGCTACGACCTACAACATCTATATTTTTTTTCTTTTCAATGAGTTGTTACAGAGATTATTAGTCAAAAAAACTAAATGATCATTTTTTTTTTTTTAAAAAAAGATAGACTATGTTTAGGATTTATGATAATATGATATATCCCTGTAATTGTGGCATGACTAATATTTTAAAAATATTTTAATTATCTAAAATATTATTTTTTTGAAAGCTACAGAAAATAGAAATTACTAGATTTAAAAAAAAAAAAATTGGATCTTAAAAGATATATTGTTTTGATTTGGATAAATTATGGGAAAAAATTAATAGAGGTGGATTTTTATTTCATTCAATAAGAAAATGACACATAATAAGTATTTAAAAAAA
The DNA here is from genome assembly GCA_029582245.1 of Solanum etuberosum. Lineage (NCBI taxonomy): Eukaryota > Viridiplantae > Streptophyta > Magnoliopsida > Solanales > Solanaceae > Solanum > Solanum etuberosum. The sequence continues at coordinate 21,410 of JAJONR010006686.1, read as the reverse complement.
AAAAGAGAGGGTTGTTAGTTGGAAGAGTATAAGTGAGTCAAAAAGGTGGATGGAAGGGTAATTTTAGACCAAAAAGATGAGTAGAAGGGTATTTTTAGACCAAAAGATGGATGAAGGATATTTTTAGACTTTTTCCTGTAGTTTAGGGGTATTTTTGGCCCTTTTCCTTTTAATAAACTACACTGTTGATTTTTGGGCATTCGTAGAAATACCCCTATTTTGAAGTGGTTTTTAACTTTTGTCCTTCAGCACTTTAAGTAATAAAAAAGTGAAAAAATACCTCTAAAATTAAAGAAAAAACTATTAAAAAAAAGTTCACAAGGCAAAGGTATTGTCAGGCATAGCTTATGCCCTATATATAGAGCATAAGTTTAGTTTTAGAACATTATACCTTAAAAAAGTTCATACGCTGAACTTATGTCTTATAGGTGATAATCCGTGCCTTGCGAAATTTTTTTTTGCCTTGGGGCTTCTTAAGGCAAAAACTTCTAAAATTGAACTTATGCTTTGTAAGACATAATTGTGTCGTCGGACATATGTTCAGTTTAGAATATTATGCCTTGAGAAATTCACACGCTAAATTTATGCCTTAGGCATAACTTGTGCCTTGGGACATAAGTTTCAGTAATATGAACTTGTGCTTTGGAACATAAGTTCAATAGTATAAATGTGTGCCTTAGATTTATAAACCGCAAGGTTGTTTATGATTATTTTGCACAAATTTTTTAGATGTGCCATATAGGAGATAAACATAGTACAAGTTTTGTTGGGCAATGATGAAAAAATGAGCTTCGACATGTTCTAATGACTAGGTCTTTTTGGAAATATCGTGCAGGTTTGATTCAAAAAAAGATAATATCATACTATGTTAAGAGTATCTTTGGACTGACATGGACCAACATCTAATATCAGAGTCAGTGGCTGATGAAACGAGTCTGAAGATGGTAGAGTGATAGCGTATTACTATCTTTACCATGCCGAAGATAGCTTCAACATGCATACACACAAGAAGAAACGCCTAAGCTTTGGTGGCCATAAATGTTCGTTCATATGAGTAATTTTACTGTATCTCAAAAATTGATCTATGGATCATGGTAATGTACCACGTGGAACTTAGTTCGAGGGAAAGATTGTTGGTCGTGCAAAACAACACCCATATTGATGCAACTTGTATTCTTTAATTTTCATACTCGAAGCTCGAATTAATTCATAATGAACTCATGCTGCAATACATATTATACCAAGCAAACAACTTCCACAAGAAACATAGTATAACATAATCATTTACCACAGACAAAGGAGAGAAAATGCAGATGAGCCCTTCATCAGCTTCTAAGCCTTCTTAGTTGTTATGGATCTTGCCTTCAAGTTCAGAAAAATTGCCCTAAACATGCCAGGCCAAATGAGGGAAAAACATTAGTAATATTCACTCTCCGGAGGTTGGATTAAGAAAATATTTTTAAAATAAAATCGACCTCCAAAGGTTGGCCCTTTAGGTGCAAAAAACCAGGAAAGTGCAAACGCGACCTCTAGAGGTCGGGTTTTTTTAAGCAAAAAATGAATTTGAAGAGTAAAAATAAAAATATCAAAGTCTTAAACCAACAAGCACTAATGGTCTAGTAGTAGAAATGTATCCTACCACGTTAAAGACGAGGGTTCAATCCATAGATGAAAACGGAACTTTCATTGCTTAAAGGTGAGAAATGACAAGTAACTAAACTAGCTCAAATTCCACTTGCCAAGGATACATAACAAAAGCATCATGAACAAATACTCACCAGCATGAAGCAACAAAACTGTGGAATAGAACGCGGAACTGCAGGGGCATGTACTGGTAGTTGATCCAGCCAACAATTGGCCAAAACTGCGTAATATCATACTTAAGTTTTAGTTATACTAATTTGGTATGACAAAACAGAATTTCTCTCCACATTTCTTGTGAAAAAAGATTTGATTATATGATCCTACCTTCCATGCAGTGAGTTGAATAGAGGGATAGTCCTTTCGAACCTTGTTTTTGACAAGACCCCATGGCCTTCCTGTGATACAAGAATTAGCGTCGTGTCAGACACCTACATTGTTGACTGTGAATAATGACAATTCAAGACTATTTTTCGGAAACAAGATTTCCTCTGCAAAAAGAATCATAAAGATCTATTGATGGTAATTTGCAGTAGCTTATAGATAGTACAGTTCTTTTTATCTTTTTCCACTGGCATGTTTGGAACTGCATCAAGTTATTTCTACAAGACGTCAAAAAAAGTTACTCGAAGTAAGATTGTTGGCTTCCGATAGACTGCATTTCATCTAATTAGCTTCATGCTTGTTAAATAAAGCTCAGATATACAAATGGTCATACGAGAAGGAACATAATCTATTGCCTATCTTTCTTTGTTGCTATACCGTATGTGACAACAGTATAGCAAAGAGTGTTTAGAAGTGTGTAACCATCTCATCTAAAAGTTTAAGCTGTTAGAGAGAGCACACTTTAATCTACTTGCTTATAATATTCTCAACAAAATGTTCTAGACGAACAGTGGTTACAACCTAAATTTCTTAGCCATTGGCAATTTAACAGAGAAGATCATCAGGAAGACGAGTTTTCCTCCAGCATGTTGTATGACAACTCTCAGGCTAAGAAATGACCTGCACCATATTTGCTCTGTCGTCATAGTTTAAACTCTCCATGGTTTTACTTTGTAAACCAGAAAAGTGCCTAGCATTAAGGAGGAATTCAGAGAGATTTAATATCTGATTTCGCAGACCAACATATATGTCTCATCCTTAATTGGATTAAATCATGTATTAGAGTACCCTGTATGAGGATTTCTACTGCTACCAACCAAGTGTTAGGAAATCTTACGTGTGTCAAAAGACATTGTCCTTAGATATTTCACCTGGTATCCTTCTAGTATAAAAATTAGTAATGAGTAATAAAATAGCCAATTAATGGCTAAACCCTAAATATCATTCATTAAGGCTATAGGATCAATTGTCTTTTAAACTATTAGACAAAATAATTCTTTTTGAGATACCAAATCATTTTTTCGTTCAAACTCAATAAGATCTGAAATGTAATCAACTTTAACAAAACCAAATAGATTGAAATTCAGTTACTTAGCATTTGAAGATGAAACGAGCTAGCGTTACCTTCAACAACCAAGCCATAGTACATCATAAAAAAGAAGTTGTTCCAAGGAGATGTTGTCAATTGTTCCAACAAAACCTGGAAATTCATCAAAAGAGAGACTGTTGATTTATGTAACTGGCTTTGTTGTAGGCATATGTGAGAGTCTAACCTTTTTAGCAACAGTTTTATTACCCTTTTTTCCTTGAAATATCACATCCATCAATTTATGAAGGAAATGGCCAAAGGGTCCTGAATATGCAAATCCATACAGCTGCAATTTAAACATATAAAAAAAAAAAAGAACATTAGAGAACTTACAGCATAATAGTAATAAAGAAATTTAAACAAGTACCATTAGAAGAAGTAATCTTCTGAATTGAAGCCTTTTGACCCCAGAAATCTTCTGGGCAATTACATCACTGCACCCTACTAAAACTCCAGCAGTAATTGCCTAATTAAATTGTAAATACAAAAAAAAAAAAAAAAAATTGGATTGGGATAGGTATTAGTATTCGTTTAAGCCGAAAGTGTGAAAATTCAATTATTCAACCAACTGAATTACTGAGTTTCTCGTAAAAATCATATGACTCAAAATAAGAAATAGGGTAAAAAAAACCTTGGTTCTTAGAGGATGGAGTTGCAGTGCAGTTAGATATTTTTTCCAACTTTGTTTAACAATTTCAGACATGATTTTGATTCTGATCTTCAAAAACAACTCAGTTGACTGAAATTTAGCCTATTTTGCTTATAAGCACTACTCAATCTTCATATATAGAACTTCTTGATTCTCTATATTTAATTAATTAATTAATTATAGTATTAGCACTACTACTACTCATTATTTATTTATAATTTTGGTTTACCACATTTCCTGGAAACCTCCATACATTTGACTGGAAAATCTAAAACTCAATACTTTTTTCTGTTTTTCCTCTATCTTTTCCATTTTCAGTTTTATTACAAATTATTTATATGCTGTTTGGTTTATTATAATTTAGTCCAAAAATATGACTCTATTTGTTATTTTTGGGTAAAAAAATGTTTTAAGCATGTTTTTTTAATAAAAATATTGTAATCGATCAATAATTTTAATGTATATAACATCATTAATTTTTATTTAGGTAAAAATAGGATTTCTTTACAAAGTGAAGAAGATATGCATTCATTAATACCATCATTAGTTTTAAAGTTAGGATATAATATTATAAAATATGAAAATTTATTACATTGCTTCAAATCACAAAATATCTTTAAAATATCATCAAAAGAGTTATTGTGGAGATTACTTTCCACTTTTATATTTGCTAAAGAGATGTTAAAAGGAAAAAAAAATTAAAATAATATTTTATTTTAAAAAATAATGTGTTTAAAAAGAAAAGAAATAGTATATATATTTTTGTATAATTTGAGGCCCTTTCCATTAAAAATAACCGTAATACACAATTTCATTAAAAAAAATTATTTTTCATCTTATTTAATACAAAAAGGGTCTCAGAAACCTTAAGGTGTTTTTGTCATTTTCATTATTTTATTATGCAATTACTGATTTATCTCTATATTAATTACTAATTTGATAGTATATCTTATCTCAAATTCATTTGCTCTGTTCAAAGGCATAATTCTATATTGTTCACACTTATAGTTTTGTTGGAACTGAAATTGAGAATTGATTTATGTATTTTGAGAGGTAGGTATGTGGATACTTCTATGCAATTACGTGCATAGAATTCACTTTGTAATATTGCAACGAATTTACGCTCACTTTTTATAATTAATAGAAAAGTAGTAGTTGCCATTGAGCCTATGAGAAATATGTATTAAAATTTGCATAACTTCATATATTATTTGGTTGTTAAATGGGGGGATAATTTCCACGTAGAATATAAGTTAAACAATGTTTTGTGATTTTTTCTCTTTTCCACATAAAACTTAACATTGCTAATAATGTTTGGTCATGTTTTTTTTTCCCTCCACAAGCTTATGAGAAAATCTATGTAGAAAATATATTTTATGCAAAACAGAAGATGGAGTAACAATACATGAATGACTAAACCCCACATAACTCTTGTATTACTAATACTAATACCTGCATAACTAACAACACTAATCCCTACAGGCTACACATGCATAACTAATTTTTGCATTAATACTACCTGCAAAACTAATCCCTACACTAGTCGTATTTGTATAGCTAATCTCTACATAACTCTTACCGTCAACCAAACACAACCCCCAAGTGATCTTTCTATTTACTTGAAATTGGACCGTTATTTTCATCTACAATAAAGTTGTCCCACAGGTAATAAATAAAGCAGAACATGGGTACTGCTAGTTCTACACAGAAGCACCTTAAAGACTTGAACAATATTCACCTCTTTAATCTCTCATCTGAGAAAATAGCTCAACAATCAAAATTGCATTTCTTAGCACAGAAATACGAATGTGAACTCAAAAAGAAACATTTTCTTAAAGTTAAAACTTTTGATTGAACTCTGGAAGGTAAATGTTAAAGACAAACACCATATCTTTCTCCACCCAAATTTGATGGAAAATAGTCAACTGTATTGCCAATTTTTTCTAGCGTAACATCAATCGAGCTTAAAAACTGAGACCATCACCAAAATACATTTTTAACAAGATTTTTGTGACAGTATATACTACGCCAGTGATGAATCAGAGTCATTTCACTCCCTGGCCTGAAAGAGAGAAGTAAGCAATATGGTTCGTAGTTGCAACGGGATAGGAACAAGTTCTCAGGTCACAGATTTACGCTACACCACACTGAAGAGTTAATGGTAAGTACTAGAACTCACAGCTCCCTGAAATAATGGAACTATCGGCACAAGCACGAACTAGCTGCATGGAGCAATGTATAAAGACATGGGGAATATTGACTCCAACGGTGATTAAGACAGGTCTCAAATAAACAAGCAAAAAAAACTTCTCTGGTTGTTTGGCTAGGCACAAGGTCGCTGGGAAGAACATAATCAAGAGCGCCAATTTGGCACTCCTATATTAGGTGAAACCAGTTATGAGAATTTCACATTAGCTGGGGACAAATGCCGATGATAAGAAGCTTAAAATGCCATTTTGGAAGTTTGCTACCTTGATGGGGCAGATTTTTAAAACATCAGTCTTATTTCCTTCTCCCTGTGCCAATAGTCAGCAGCTCAAAGCCCCTCAGGGCATGGTCCCTGCTCTCTTTTGCAACAGTAGCACGAGTAACAGACGATGATTTGGCTTCAAATCCAGGTTGATTTTTTTGCGAAGTGGACAGTCGGCCGCTACTTGAACCCAACTGAGCAGCACGATTCTCAGTGCGTTCACCAGAGGAGCTTGGTCGGCTGCTTGACATCACAGCCCTCCTCGATGTGCTGTCGGTGCGAGACACACGACCTCTTTCAGAATCAGCTTGCTGATGGAAAACCCAATTAGCTGTTAGACACTAGTAGAAATTCCACGTAGAACCAATTGATGAATGCAAATTGAAAAGACAGCTGAAATAATGTGCAGGGCCACTGCTGCAACAACAAATACAAAAACATATCAAGTCCATAGCTCACCACATCTCTGGAGGATGATAGATGCTCTGAAGATCTATGTCTCAAACGGTCCCCGGTAAAACCAGTTCCAGACACATTCTTTCGAGCAAATGCCTCCGCAGCACCAGAAAACTTATCTTTAATTTCCTGCCCCACTGCAAAAGATCAGACAAATGTAAGAATTAACTTCTGACTATTGTCTGTTATCATGATTCACGAAATTCAACTTATAGAACCAACCCCCTTCCAATCCCAAAAAAATAAATTGTTCTTCTTTGTTTTACTTGTGCTTCCTGTTATTTACGCTCTCTTCTTTTTTTCATGGGTATAGAGTAGATCAAGAAAAGCCCATAACAAACCGTTCCTGTTTTCATCACCCGTTATCTATTCCTTGATCAATAAGCACCTTAAGCTCCATAGCATAAAAAGGGGAAAAAGGAAAAACCACTTGCTTATTTAATCAGTTGTGTTGAGGATATAATAATAAAAGTATGCTCTCTCGAATAGCTTAAGCTTTTAGATGAGATGGTCCACACTTCAACATGGCATCAAAGCAGGCAGAGGTCCTAAGATCGAGTCTCACCGCCACCCATATCAAAAAGAATTTCACGTGCTTGGCTTATGAAAAAAAAAATTAAGCCCATACGTGAGGAGTCGTGTTGAGGATATAATTAAATAATAAAACTATGCTCTCCCTAATAGCTTAAGATTTTAGATGAAATGGTCACACATTTCAACAAGTAGCAATACAACCCATAACAATTTGTAGTTTATGGATGATGTGGTAAGTCAGAGGTACAATGGTTTTATTTTTTTTGATAAAAGTCAGAGGTACAATGGTTAACCAATACAACTTATGAACTCTGCTATCTAACACGATCCTTTAGCAGTTAACCAATTTATAAACATGGATATAACTCATAAAGAGATTAGGCTTCCTCAAGATTGAAGTCATTGGTGGCGTATTGGCCTATTGAGTAGGAGATTGAAACCATTGATGGGCAATCTCATATCCTCCACTCGAAAAGCTTGTGTAATAGGGAAGCAGTCATCAGGGATGTTTTCCTTATGACTAATGAGATTGTCAAGTTGAGACTAAGGAGCAGAAAACCGGAGACATTATGCAAGCTAGTTGTGAAGAAAGCTAGTAAGCATGTTATCAAATTCTTGTTTTTGCAGCTTCTAGCATCCTGGGAAAGATAGAAACTGAATCTATTAATACATTTTCGTAGTGAGATGTTCCATAATGGTGAACAGAACACTTTGTGATTTCTTTGAATGGAAAGGAGGTAGACATCCTATTGTGCACTCATCTCCCTATTTTTTTTTAATGAAAATTCTCAGTAATCTGCTGGAACAGGGTAATTGCTACCCCAGTTGATTCTGCTTTGGATAAAGGAAAATATAATGAGATCCATGTTTTCTTACAAAGATATGCAAGAGGTTTCTTTATCACATCTCCTCTTCGCGGATGACACTCTGATCTTCTATGACCCACACATGTGATCGTTTATTTCTATTATGTAAATAATGTAAATATACCAACACAACTACGTCTTAATCCCAACTATTTAGCATCCCTCAAATGGTTTGTTTATTCCTATTATGTTTTGTACGCTCAACTTTTACAAAGATAATTTAAGTGCAGAATCAAGCCCACCAGATAGTCTAGATAATTGAGAAAGTTGAAAAAAAAGACAGAAAGGATGGAAGAAAGTACCTATCAAAACCAGTTTACGTCACACTTATAAAATTGACAATATCAAACACACCGACATTCTTTATATCTTTCTTTCATATCCCATCATCAATTGATAAGAAGCTAGAGAAACTAGTGAGGAACTTCTACCACGGTGGGACAAGGGATAAGAGATATCACTTGATAGGGTGGGAGTGATGAATCCAATGGGAGTGGGAGCTTTTGGCCATTGGCATTGGAAGATTTACCACATTCAACCAAACTCTCGATTAACGATTATAGGGATTAGCAAATAAGGAGGTCACTATAGAGTAAGGTACTTCTCTCTAAAATATTGATGTCATGAATACAAGTTGTTCGAATACATGGTAATAGGATAAAGGCTAGACATATAGTGAGGAGACATGAACAAAAAGAAGAATCTCCAAAGTATAATCTTTAGAAGTTGACAAACATAGCACAATAATGGAAATGTAAGGGTGGTGGAGTTGGCGGCGTCTTATCACTTCTTCTTTTTTTGAGAAAGCTATCAGGCATTATTGATTACTACACTGCAATTTTGCAGTAAATCTACAGGCCTTAGAATACTCTTTGTTTAATATAACCTAGGTACTACTAAAACCATGTGGTGGATGATATGGTTCTGGAAGTTGGAAAAGCTGGATGCCAAAAGGAAGAAGATCCAGAAGGCAACTGCTCTTTAAACGGCTCAGACAACTTGATGAGAGAGAAAATATAGAATGTCTGGAGGACAGGACAAAATCTGCATGGAAAGTAACAGTAAACTTCATTTGTATTTTATCTAATGAAAATATTCCATTTTGTGTTAATAGTTGGATTGGATATTTTTTGGGGAAATTGATATTTAAAGGTGACATTATCTTAGTGAGATATTCAATGAAAGGAATTTGATTTATCACATAATATATAATGAGCCTATCTTCGGTTAAGATATATCAAATCAAATTTTGTCCCAGTTTTGCTGAGGTAGCACCTACTTTTCAACTTTACAAAACCATAAATGAACGAAATTTTCTTTGATGGATTTCATCAAGCTAATAGAAGCTGGAACAAACCCATTGCGCTTATCTATAGGAATCTATGCATGTGAGCATGGGACAGAGCATTCATCCTCCAAGATAAAGGAATAAATGCTCCGAGTTATAGCAAATGTGCATGCTTGAGCAATGCACCCCACTCTTTTCTTCTCTGCACGCACATGCAAGTTTGCCTGTGATATCAAGCAAGCCCCGGAGAACCACTAATTATTAAATTGACATTGTAGTGCTGCAACCAGTTATGGCTTATTTCGCGAAAAAGCTTAAATTAGACTGGAGATGAAGGAAAACCACCAAGACCCCAAAGTTGAATGAATATCATATATAAGCAGCTCAAGCTGCTTGCAACTCAAAGCTCTGTCCCTCGAGGGAAGAGGAATACCTGGGGGCTTATCCGCTCTTTCAACAGATGGTCCTGGGTTCAAAGGTAATCTCCCAATTGGTTGCTGGAAAAAGACATCAAATGTTAGAAAATTGCCTCTTAGGGAGGCCGAAATCAAGTCAGCAGATTAAAAAGACAGACCCGTCCTCTTGAAGTGGAGCTAATTTGTGGATACTTCAATGTCGTCCAGTCAAACACATAGTCAAATTGATAACCTGCCACAAGTACACCAACTTTTTCATGTAAAAAGGTGATAGAAATTAATATTACTAGAAAGGACACAGAGGTAGCAATCTAGAAGAATAGATGACTGAAACGACTAGCATCACCACATAGAAAGTGTACCTTCTCTAATGAAAAGGTCACGGAAAAGCCTCTTCAGGTACGAGTAATCTGGCTTGTCATCAAACCGCAAAGATCGGCAGTAATGAAAATATGATGTGAATTCTGATTGATAGGATTTGCAAAGTACCTGTTAATAGTCAATAGAAACCCATTGAACTATGTTGCTTATGCAATTTAACGCATACACGGTGCAAATTTAGGGCCGCAGCACTTTCCTCTAAATCAGACTTTCAAGATCTCATATAAAGAATTTCTCATGAACAACATAATGTACAAAAACAAATTAATGTACCTCTATAGGTGTAAGCATCTTCTTCTCGCTGATCTTGTCATATTTCTGCTTTTTGGTGCCAGCTCTCAGACCTTGCCATGGAAGACTGGTATGGGCAGCAAATGCTTAGGCGCAGAAGAAGTAATTCATATCGAGAAAAAAAGGAAAGGAACCAAGAATCAACTAAAACTCTATGTCTCAACCTTCCCCTCAGAAAATACATAAGCACGTAGCCAAGAGACTCTAGATCATCTCTTCTGCTTTGTTCTACATTCAAGCAATAGAAAGGAAGTCAAACTAAATACAAACCAAGAAAATATGAATAGATGCTGAAAATAATTTCATCTGTACTTACCAACGCCAAGATGGGTGTTAACACTTGCATAACGAGCTGTGCCAGTGAGATTTTTGTTTTCCCTGAATATGAAAGACATAGTTCATTCAACCAATCATAATTAACCGCAGTCATCCAACCAATCCCCATCTAAAGGGGAAAAGACAAGATCTAAGAAAGAAAAGCATCATAGGGAAGAAATGTCAAAGCTTAAAAGTTCCAACTTCATTTAATGGATATCCACCATTTAAGATCGAAACTTTATGTAACAAAAAATGCCAAAAAGAAAAAAGGAGTTATGAGCAGCCTCCAAGCAGGAAGAGGGGTACTTCACTATTTTTCATTTCTTAGGAACATAAACTCCATAGTCCATATGTAATGAAAAACTCAAAAGTATCAACATGACAGTCAGTTAAGATCCCCAAGGGATAGCTTTGACTGATCCAATCTAGTTTCTGCAAAAAGGGATTTTTGGAGCAATTTTTTGTTTCTTAAATGACTATGCACAAAAGAGATAATATTTACGTCTCATACATAAGACTACTCTTCTTGTACTCTGGAATGGTTGCCCAACTCACAGTTGATTGTGTCTGAACATTTTCTTGTTTCATCAGCTGATGCATGACACAAGATTGCCCGAAAAATGATATGTTACCAAGTAAATTTTTCTCCAATAGAATGCAGTGACTGTATATTAATCGTTTATCACAAAAAGTGCATCTCTGTTTAGATGTCCATGTCTTGTCCTACGTGACTTCTGTGGGTACCATCTCAGCAACATTAATGGTACCAAAGGATCCACTGAGAAATTAATTTCAAGGTAAGAAGCTTCTCGGGAACAAATTTTCAACGGCATTCGTATAGGACACAACTTGCATCAAGGTTTTAAGATCTGTCCAGTATCAACAAGGGGGAAATGATAAATATTGTTTGCACAAGAAATTACTTCAAATGCCTCTCATTCTCAGCCTGGCACCTACTTTAGAAAAGTCAATGCACTCTTTGGAGTGCTAACATTTGGAAAAAGCCTTGCAGCTTGGTAAGGTTACAGCTAAATCATTTTTTCAGAATTCACTCTCTTTGACAAGATTTATAGCTGCTACACTAATACATGTGATACATAAGATACACACACATATTAACAGCCACCAATCTCCTCTTAAACAACATCAACCAGTTCAGTTATGCCCATCCCTACTACTACTTAGAAAGGATGAAAATAAACCTCAAGAAGCTTCATTCAGTAGCCCCAGATAAAATTGAGGCAATATATAAATAGTATGTCTACAGTGAGAAGTCTTAGAATGCAAGTTTGATGCCACCTCTCATTTCTAGCACTTAGACTCAGAACCACCTTTGAATCTTTTCATCCAAGTATTACCCTAACAAAAGGGATTCCATGCCAGTACGCCACAACTGATAATTTATAAGGACATGATAACAAAATAGCACCATTTTTGTACAAGTGAAAGATGCTTTTAGGGGTCATTTGGTTTGTGAACAAGTTATACTGGAATTATAATGTGGGGATTATAATATGGGAATTAAATAATGATAAGGACATGATAACAAAATAGCACCATTTTGTATAAGCGACAGATGCTTTTAGGGGTCATTTGGTTTGTGAACAAGTATACCGGATTATCATGTGGGGAATACAATATGGGAATTAAATAATGATACGATTATTTAGTGGGTGTACTTTTATTGATAGAATGTTTGGTTATTTGGACAAAGAATGGGATATACAGGGTTAATGTAAACCATGATTTTACACAAATAAACTTTTATTTTCAAGTTTAACCTTCATTTTCTTAAAAGAGTCCATTTGGCTTGCTGGACTTAAGTGCCTTTTAAGTACCAAGTGTTGAAAAAATATTGAGTGCTGGAGTTGATTTTATAAATATGCACTTATGTGTTTGGATAGAAGTATTAAAACTGAAAATAAGATGTTAATGTGTGAGGTTAAAAAGTGTTTTTCCTGTTAAAATGACTGAGATAACCTTAATCATGTTAAGTATATAAAGGAGTAGATTGCTATAAGATTTTTAATTCTAAGCATATTCACATACAAATTAATTTATGTCTGATTCCGTTTTGAATTCTACATTGATTGATAATACTATTTTTAATAAATAAAAATCATTTATTAAATAACATACAATAATTAGATTTTATATTATCCTAATATTCATCTTAAAAGCTTCCATCTTGCCAACCCAAAGCACCACACTACGAAAAGAAAAGAAGTTCCTTTTAACTTAAAGAATGAAGATAAAGGATAGCTAATAAAACAATATCCACATCACTTCAAGATACGAAAACAAAAATCCAACTTTGCAAAGCATAGAATACTCTTTTTTTTCCCCACAATTGGTCCAAAGTGGGAAATGGCAGAGGTAAGGTGGAGGAAAGAATAAAAGAAGAAAACAAAGACATTACGGCTCGTTTGGTTGGGAACAATTTATCCTTATCCCAGGATTGTTATCCCACCCTCAATGTGGTATAAAACTAACACTACAATCCCAGGATGAGTTATCCCGTGATTTTATCCCAATCAATCATGGGATAAACTCATCCTAAAATTAATTCCAGGGTTAGTTGTCCCTTATCCCCTACCAAACAAGCCCTTAGAGTTATAGCTCTTTGTACGAAAGGATATTTTGGAAAATTTTAAGTGTAAAGGGCAACAATGTAAATTACTTGGTCATATCCAAATAGCCTCAAGCTAAAAAAATATATAAGTTGGTCAATCCCAACTTATGGATTTTGGCTTAAAGACACTTGGCTTATAAGGTTAATAGGTGTTTGACCCAAAATAAACCAGAAACTGCAAACACATGATAAGCATTGGACAAGTGCAAATGTGTTTTATTGTTGTTTTATCCCAAGACTAGTAATGCACTAATGCTGGAATTGTTATCCAACATAGAGTGTGGTATGAAATAATGCCACAATTGTGGTATAAACCGTCCCCGGATTGCTTATACCGGAACAGAAAACTCAACCAAACGTGAGATAAAATAATCCTACATTTTATTGAGGGATTAGTATCGTTTATCCTTGTAACCGAATAACCCCTCAAGTGCTGACAAAGCTTGTTCAGTGCTTTGGCATTATTTAAAGATTATTATTGCTTAGAACTTTAAATGATCCAGACACTCTTCCTCCATCAGTGATAAAGGAAAATCTCGCGAAGGGCCAGAATTTTCTTTAAGGCTCACAAAAGGAAAGAATTCTCTATTTTTAATTTGTTAGAAGTCCCACATCAGTAGAGGGTGGATAATGGGTCTTCCTTAAATGATCTTGGGTAATCCTCCCTCATGGACTAGCTTTTGGATGAGTTAGGACCAATATTCATTTCTTAACATGATATCGGAGTTTGGTTAAGGCCACTGACAATGACAGAGAAATTCTGAACTCGTTTTTTTTTACTATTTTTCTTGGTTGTCCGAATAGATCTCAGCAGGGTCGCCCTTTAGGAATAGATGGCTGATTGTCTCAGTTTCTTCACCACACATGTAACACTTTGAGCATAGGTTAACATTTCTCTTGCTAAGATTGTCATGTGTCAACACCACTTCCCGGGCTAACAACCAGTTGAAACATGCTACTCTATAGGGTATTTTAACTTTCCATATGTTTTTCCAAGTTCCAAGGCCAGTTGTCCATCTATTGAAGGTCTCTATTGAGAAGCTTATAAGCTGAACTAACTCTGAAGCATCCTCTACAGTCTAATTCCACCAAAGTCTATCAGGGGCTTCCTTTGTGCCTTTGAATTCTACCAGGGTTCTGAACAACTCAACTAATGTATCCACTTCCCAATCATTTAGGTTTCTTCTGAACTGGAAGCTCCATCCCTGTGTTGATCATGCTCTTCCTACTGTTTTCTCTTGCTGTAGATCCAGGCCATAGATGTTTGGGAAGAGATCTTTCAAACAAGAATTAGCAAGCCATTTATCCTCCAAGAAAGATGTTGTGTAGCCATTAACTACCCTCATAGAAGTGTGAGCCTTCATCAGAGGCCAAAGTATTCTTATGGATCTCCATAAGCTCACTCCATAGGGGGAGTTTACTTCCTTCGTTATCCACTTATTATCCTCACCATATTTACTTCCAACCTGTTTTTCTAGATTCCAGCAGCTGTTTGCTTCCAGATTCCAGCGATTGCAGACTTTCCAGATTCCAGTAACATCTACATTGTGTCCCTCAGTTCAGATATCTTAGTTCTAAAGCTATGGTTTCCAGCAACCCCACCATTGAACCCTTGATAGGTAGTGCAAACTACTTATCTTGGTCTTCCTCTGTTCAGTTTTGGTGCAAGGGACAAGGCATTCAGGACCACTTGGTCAAACAGGCTAAGGATCTTGATGGAAAAGATAGGGGTAGGAGAAGATTGATACTCAATTGTGTAGTCAACTATGGAAATCTATAATATGAAGTTGATGTTTTCCAACCATTCCAAAATCCAAACTTGCTTCTTAGTTTGGAAAAGGCTCGGGGAATATACACAAATGACATCTCTGATTTTATAATGGTATTTCTCAGCTGACTAACCTTAAAAAGCAGGGTTCGGATATGTCTACCTATCTTGGACAGGTTCAGGTGGTTATGAAAGAATTTAATGAGTTGATGGCCGCTACTCCAAGTGTTGAAAGACAATTGGAGCAACGTACGAAGCTGTTTTTAATTGTTACACTTCTTGGACTTCCGTCTGAATCTTTTTTTTGAGATAAAGATGATTGTGTATTCAGAATAGACTCATCATCAAACAAATGATGAGCATAGATCACCTACAATCTCCTCAGAGCATGTCAAAACTGCCATGTGGGATATCACAAATTACCTATGAAATCAACAAAAAGTTCTATATCCCTCACCACACATCTTGTTTACACCAAAAATACAAAAGACTAAGACAATTCATTCTAATCTTCCATATGATCTTGACTTGGTGCGAGATCAAATTTTGGCTAGCCCCATTGTTCCTATTTGGATGACTTGTCTCGATTACTATGACTGAATGCACCACTTATGTCATATAGGCATCTCATCACACCTGCAGACTCATTTGTTCTAGCATCAGACTACATTTCAGACTGGAAATCGACATGGAGGTCGCTCTGGGAAACCTCGGTCAAGGTGTAGCAATTACAACAAATTGAGTCGTACCCGTGATGTGTAATACTCTCCACATGGTATCAAAGTTAGGTCCATCTCAATTCTATGTTCACCGATGTTGGGCACCCTTATTATATTGTCCACACTTCAGTTAACTATGTCCAGATGTGCAGAGGAGTGTTAGAAGTCTCACATCAGTAAAAGGATAGATAATTGGTCTCCATTATATGATCTTGGGTAATCCTCCCTCGTGAGCTAGCTTTTGGGGATGAGTTAAGCTCAATCTTCATTTCTTAACATAATTTAGTAGTATAGGAATACTGGCTACACAAGTGATGCTAAATTTCATCTTGGCATTTAAAAAAAGTCAATATTTGAGAAGCTAATAGTTGGTCTAAAAATCAACAAGTAGGTCCTCCATTCCTTGCCAAATATAGATTTTCACCAATAAATAGAATGTCATCCATTCCTCCATTAACTTATAAAAGACAAACGCTCCATACAGAGTTTACCAAACAGGTTTTTAAATATCCCCCGAGCAGATATGTTATTCCCATGGAACTCTCCAAATGAAATATACCGAAGACTGAAGCAGGATTATAAAATCAAATGTTCTCTATTCCAACAGGTCCAAAAATGAAGTAGCAGAAAAAATAGACTACAAAAAAGATTCAAAGAGTGTCTCTTTGTTATCAGGTAATCATTTTCAATACCAAAAACGTTTGTTTTACTGTCCAAAGACCTAATCATTGTAGAAGGAAAAAATCCACTTTAGTTGCATATCAATTCTTTAAGAAAAAAAAGCATATATTATACCTGTAGGGTATGTGCTTATGTGTATGAAGATCTCTATACTTCTTGGCAAGACCATAGTCAATGGCATATACCTGTTATACCACGATGAAAAAAATAAAAAACAAACACTCGTTAAGATACGCAGGATTTATATCATAGGATACGTTCACTTATGCTCTAAAAGGAATGGATACAGAAAAAGGATAAGAGGGAAAGAGAAGGTCAGCTATACACTTTTAAGTTTTAAGCAATCAGTGAAGTTTCAAAGGGCTCGAAAGATTAGCCTCGGTAAAAATTAAAGGATAATAACATAAACATTGAAGAAAAAAGAAGAAAACGCAAGATTGCTATTAAAATGCCACAGAAGCCAGCATTAGTTCCGTCGACAAGCACATACTCATAATGCAACTTCAAACAAAAGAATGTAAATTTTCAACAGATGATCACAAAAATTGTGTCAAACGTAAGAGAGTAGCAAAAATGTTGCTCCTCCATCCCAAATTAAAAATTCCCAGTTTAAGTGAAACACAAAGCAAAATATGTTTAACTCCACTATTTTATATAAGTAACTATGTTTAGCTCCACTGATGCTGAAGAAACCTGTCCAGACTCTTAGAATAAAATTCCCTAAACCTAAGATTACCAACTTGTCTAAATCCATGGCGGGTAAACATGGACATACTCACATAGTTATAAAGAACATCATAAAGAGCATACTTGATTAGTTTTTTTTTTGGTAAGTAGCATACCTGATTAGCTTTACGCCCTAAACCCATTAAGAAGTTATCAGGCTTAATATCACGGTGAAGAAATCCTCTCGAATGCATATATTCAACCCTATTAATCTGCATATAAATTATAATGAGCCTTAGACAAGCCAGCCACAACAATCATACAAGTGATTAATTTATACTACTGACCAATTGATCTGCCAGCATTAGGACTGTTTTCAATGTGAACTTCCTATTGCAATAGTTAAACAAGTCTTCCAAACTTGGCCCAAGAAGATCAATAACCATGGCACTGTATTCACCTTCAACTCCAAACCATTTGAGGTGGGGAATTCCCGCTTAAAAGTAAAAATAATAAACAATACCAAGCCATATCAGTTTAAGTTAAGAAAAAGAAAAGGAATCACCAGTAATGAAAAGCGAAATGGCATAAGCAATTACTCACTTCCTCCTTGTAGAAGCATATACAGCTTTGATTCATAATGAAGCTGAGGGTGCTTCGTCTTAACTGATTCCTGGGAAGCAATAAATTAGATTCTGGAAATAGTAAAGCCCACATCAAAGAATCAAATCCCATAACTAAACATAGTATTTGAAACACACAACTACAAAAATTGTAACAGAAAGCATTTGTGAGAAACTTTTATTTAGACTGGTAATGACTATAAATATACACAGATAGTATATAAAAAAGTTGCACCATAAAAGTGCAAAAAGACTTTACAAAACCCAACCAAGCTTAGGCTACTGCTTCACAAGGATCCTAACATAACAACTAGTGATTCGGCCTCCTCAGCATAGCTTTCATTACACCAAAAATAAAACCAAAAAAAATATAATTCATCTTGATTGTCTGCACAGAATTGGCCGGAAGAGCTTCGGTGGAGAACAAAATGCGGGAAGCGAGGCTGAGATGGTTTGGGCATGTGAGGAGGAGATGCACTGATGCCCTGATGCGGAGGTGTGAGACATTAGCTTTGGATGGTTTCAGGAGAGGTAGACCGAAGAAGCATAGGAGAGAAGTGATTAGACAGCACATGACACAGTTTCACCTTATCAAGGACATGATCTTAGATAGGAGTAGGTGGAGTACACGGATTAAGATAGATTGTTAGTAGGTAGCAGTGCATTGTCTTGTTGTTCGTCCATATTAGCAGTCGTAGTATTGCTCCTGCAGTTTCTTGTCCTTCGATTTATGTTACTACTTGTTATTTCTTGTGCCTCAACCTAAGTTGCTCGGACTCTTCACTTTCGATGCCGCACCCGCGTCGACACGACGTGGGTGTGGGTGTGGGATCCGTACCCGATTTGGTCAACCGATTTTGGATAATTTGACCAAATTTGAGGGAGAAATTTTGGACAAATTTAATGATTTATGTAATCAAAACTTTCCTTTTATATATATTCTTTTTATATATAAATTGAAATTGATGAAAATGGAAAACCTTGTATATATAAATTTCTATTGTCACTCCCTTTCCTTTTATCTCCATCCAAGATTCTCCTCTTGATCATTATTTTCTCCCGAGTTCTAAACACAATATCTCATAATTTAGGTTTTATAACTCTATTTTTAGCCAAATCCCTGCACTCGTATCCGGACATGGATCCGTATCCCCGAATCTTAAAATTTAGGTCATAGAGGATCCAATCTCTGGATCCGCACCCTAGTCCGAGCAACTTAGGCCTCAACTATTGTATTGTTTAGTTGTAGTTTTCGTTCTGCTATTTTTGTTATTGTTTCTTGTATTTTCATTACTTCCTTTTTGGGACTATTTTTCTTGAGCCCTCTATCAAAAACAATTTCTCTACCTCTGAGGAAGGGGTAGGTGTGCGTACACTTGACCCTCCCCAGACCCCACTTTGTGTGACTACACTGGATATGTTGTTATTGTAATTGTATTTGTCTTCAAAAGCTCTATAGTTCCTCTCCTTCCAAATAGCCCACCATATACAAGCAAAGCATTTGTGAGAAACTTAACCATTGACAATAGAAGAATAGATGTGATAAGACGTCATATTGAGGTGCCTCCCCAACCCATATGCTTAATTTCAATTAAGAATATTTTTTTTATTTTTTTGATAACCGAGATATCCGTTTGAGACCCGCCGCCCTTTGGACCAATCACAACCTTCTAAACTCGGTGGATAATGGGCCCGCCCCTCTACCTTTCTCCACTTAAATGCCGGGCTTCGCTTTGCATGGTGTGAGGCTTGAACCTGCGACCTAAGTCGGAAATCCTCCACCTTTTGCCACTCGAGCTAAGCCTTACTCAATAGTCAGAACCAATATATTAGCCATTTCCAGTAATCAACTCTAACATATAGCTAGTTCGAAATTGAGTCTTGATTGGGGATATATATCCCTTATCTAGTTTTTAAAAAATCATCTTTTACACACTTTACAGCATCATTACATATAGAATCTTTAAGCTGTTAGCTAAATCAAAAAAAAAAAACTCACCAGCTTGACAGCAACTTCTTCTCCACTTTGTATATTCACACCTGATGATGACAAATAAAAGGTAAATACAAACCTCAACACACACAGTACTATACATGAATAGCAATCGAAATTGGGATTACCTAAATAAAGCTCCCCAAAAGATCCACTGCCGATCTTCCGACCCAGCTTATACTTACCACCAATTACAGAATCCATACTTAAATTCCTAACAACAATTACCCCTTCATCAATTATACAATGCGAAAAGTAATCGCAGATCCGGTAAAATCAATTATCACCCAAAAATGCCTCTTTTTGGAAGGAAAAGTTGTTCAAGAACTCTATACATACTTGCAAACACGTATTTTCTGATTAAAAAAATAAGAGAATAATTTAACCAAAAAGACAAAAAGGAATCTGGAAAGGATAAGGTGAATATAGAAATGTTAGTGGGTTTTGCAGTAGGTAAAAACTGGAGATGCCAAGAAAATGGTGGAAATGAGAAAGAGCGAAGTGGAGATGAGAGAGAAAGAAGAGAGAGAATGTGAATTTATTCTTTAAGACAAGAAGGGATTTTGGGTAAGAAGAGTAGAGGAGGAAGAAGAAGAAGAAGGGGAGGAGAGAAGATGACGTTGAGTTGAGATGCGGGGTAGTATGGTCATAGCCATAGGGCTTTATTACGCTTGTGAATCACCAAATCATTTTTTTTCTTTATTTGTACTTCCTCAGATGAATGATAAAAAAAAAAAAAAACATAGGACATAAATTAATGATATATTTGCTATGGAGATGTATTTTGATATATTTGGTTAATTCAAAAAGTTTAAAAATAAGCGAGGACCCGCATCATTCGCTCTCCCTTCCTTCCATTGGTTGAACCAAATCTGAGCAACACCCTTAAGTTGATAAGCGGCTAATTTTTCCTTTTCCACCGGCGTCACTCCTATGATCATAAACACCTTATACACTTCATCAATCAACTCTTGAGGATCTTCTTCAACCTTGGAATCATGAAACTCCAAGGGATTCATTCTAGTAATCACCAACCCTTGCCTTCTTTGTCTCCCTAGATCTTCCCTTAAGTTTCTCCTCTTCTATTTGTTGTGCGTGCACTATTAGATGAGTAATGTCCATATCATTAATAAGCGTGGCGGTATGACATTTTTTGAGTACCATCTTGGACAATCCTGACACAAACTTACTCATCCTTGCCCTAGGGTCGGGAACCGTAGTAGGAGCATACCTAGACAATCGTGTGAACTTCAAAGCATATTCCTTAACACTCATGTTTCCTTGACACTTATTCTTGAGTTGAGTTTAGTTGAGTGAGTTGAGAGGAGGTAAGTATGTTTCCTTTTTATCAAGTTCAAGCTTATGTTTATGTTTTAGAATTCCCCTTACATAGTCGTACATTCCACGTACTGAGCCATTTGGCCTGCATCCTTTCATGATGCAGATACAGGTATTCAGGGTCATCTACAGGAGCTTCATTGATACCACATGGAGTTCGAGTTAGCTATGGTGAGCCTCCTTGCTTCCGGAGGGTTCCACTTTTA
>JAJONR010006685.1:0-58570 GCA_029582245.1 Solanum etuberosum | reverse complement strand
CGTAGCATGAATAATAAGAAGGGAAAGACCAACATGCAACATGAGTTGTAGTGCAGTGGTGAGACTGCTTCACCCTTAATTAGAGGTCTCGCGTTTGAATCTTGGATATGGAGAAAATCATGTTGGAACTACAACCGCCAAATGGTCTCTGCAGTGCACGATCCAAATTTAATCGAAACTCAAATATGAACTCTGAACATTGAGTTGAAAAAAAAGAAGGAAAAATCTTAAATTACACATCTCTTTTTCTTAGTAGATAGAAGTTCCCAATGTCAGGATTTTGTGATATATATGTGGTTTATTTTCTGACCAGTAAATATGAAAAGAAAAGAAGATATTGTAGGCAATATGTATATATATGTATAGGTTCAATTCAGTTTAGGTAATTTTGTGATATACATGTAATTTATGCATGTATACATAAATATAATGAAATTTCTTAATCCAATATAGAAAAAACATACATTGTAAACATTTGATTCATGTATACACTGATAACATGGTATACATTTATTTGCTTTTACCTGGATAAGTTGTGTCTATTTTCAGGCCTACAAATAAGGTATATAATTTCATTGTTATATAAAATTCTTATTATATAGCAGCCTTTTTATTTAGTTGGCTAAGTTGTGTCAATATTTTTAAGTTTATAATTTGCTAATCTATTTTTTTATTATTTAGATGCCAATTATTTGTGGGCGTGGTATATTTATGGGTCACTTACATAAATTTACTAGTTTAGTACCTAATTATCTTCCCTTCGGTCCTTTTACTTTTCATTATTACGAAACTTATCAGGATGCATGTACCTTGGATACATGACGTCAAAATCAGGTGTAATTTATTTTTGATACATTGTATCCAAGTGGATTCGCATGTATCTGACTCTCTCACTTGTCTATCTCCTGTTTGACTCGCTCTCTCATTGTATCCAAGTAGATTCCCACCTAATTTTCTTTAAGCATATTTAAGTATTTAGTTAGTATATCATGTATAATTTTAATTATTCATGTACTTCTTAAATAAAATAATTTTTTCTTACTATTTCATGCCTATCGGACGTGTTAAAAGCATGTGGATAATGCCTGTACCAGAAATCTTTCTCAATTTAATTTATAATTTGTTACGTTCCTATGCCACGTTCTTACATAGAGGTGGATATGGTAGTATGGTATTTGAACTTCGGTATGATAATATTGTTGTTTAGTTTATAAAATTATTATATTGTTATCATACTAATTTAATTCGATATGATTCGGTATTTTGAAGTTCGATTTCAATATTTTGCGATATAGCAAATTGGTAATCATAGTTTGTTCAACTTCTATTAACATATACTCATATAATAGAGTATTTTGACTTCGACAATTCAAAAAAGGTCTCAATTGTATCATACTAACACATTACAATCTATTTACACATATAGAAATATATATTCAAAAGAAGATGACATTTAAATTTGAGTTTTATGAGAAATTTAAATGCATATTGTTCAGATTTATCGAAAAATATTCTAAGGAGGTTGCCTACAAAATTTGAATTTATTTTGTAATGATTTTGGGCTGGTTTTGAATAAAAAGAACAATTGAAAATCGTAGAAGAAATTCTTCATCGTAGCTAGCAACATGTATATACTTTTATACAAGGTTGATTAATACATGTTTATACGCTAATATACACTTTTATATAAGGTTGATATATATTATATAAAAATATACAAACATTATTGAAAAATAAATATTGATTATGTGGGTGTAAACTGAAAATAAGTGTATAGTGTATCAAAAGTAAGACACATGAATTAAAACAGATAGCGAAAGTAACTTTTATGATGTTTCAACTTATACACCTTGAGATAGTAACTAAATATTAATAAGTATAGACAATAATAATGTTAGAAGCTTAGAATGGTCTTTCCAAATCCTGAGAAGAATCTTTGGAAACACATTCAAGATGTTGATGATCATCAATTCCCCTATGGTTATAAGATTCTAAGAGGATAGCAAGACAAATTATAATTGGTGTAACCACCAAGATAAGACCTAAAGGCACCATCCATAATTGTCTATTTGATGTATGAAACTTTAAACTCCACCATGCTAATATTACTCCACCTCCCATGCTTACAAATAATAATCCCAAACAAATAATCCATGTCTTATATGCCATTCGAATAAATCGATTGATTTCCAAGAAACAAAGTTGTTGTTGCTAGTTGCTTGCAGGTTCGAAAATCTCTCTTTTGTATCTCAATTCTGATTGATTTGCTTCTTCTCTCCGGAGTTTCAAAACACAAGAAAAAGGTAATATGAATGACTAGCAATCCCCCCCCCCCCACCCACCCACCCCTCAAGATTTCAATGAATAAATACTTTATACTAGTGGAAATTCGAAAAGAAGGAGAAATCAAGATCGATGCAAGTCGTTATTGCTTGCAGAAAAAGGTAATATGAATGACTAGCAATCCCCCCCCCCACCCACCCACCCCTCAAGATTTCAATGAATAAATACTTTATACTAGTGGAAATTTGAAAAGAAGGAGAAATCAAGATCGATGCAAGTCGTTATTGCTTGCAGGCTCGAAAATCTCTTCTTCCTTTATCTCAATTCTGATTGATTTGCTTCAAACTCCTAGGAGTGTCACAACATAAGAAAAAGACAATATAAATGACTAACCAATATTTTCCCCTCAAGTTTTCAATGAACAAATGTTATATACTAGCTAATAAGAAAAGGGTACAAATGAGAATTAGCAAAAGAAAGAGAAACAAGAAGTATAGAAACTAACGTTTGTCAAAGGTAGTATTGAAGAGAAAAGGACTAGCCATGGGATGGACCATAAAATTAATTTTTGGGGTACGTATCTATAAACTTAGGTGGAGTGTTCAAGTAAAAATCGAGGTTTAGAACAGGTTTATTTGAATTCAATATTTTCGATACAGTTAATAAATTAATGTGTAAAATTTCACTTATCAGAATATATCTGAATCTATAATTTTAATTTTTTAATAAATTCAATACTAAGAACCTTGAAATTTTTTTTGGCCTGGTTGATGGCTACAAGTTGAAAATTAAGTCTGATTAAGAGCTTCATGAAACTTGCCTTTTTATCAAAGTCGTTTGCTAAAAACAGAAAATAATGAAATAAGAAAGAAGGTTGCGTTTCCAAGTTGAGTGTTTTTTTTTAGTATAAAGTTTTGGGGTAAATACTAACCGCGCCAGTTGTTTAGACGTTTGTTTTAATAAATATTGTCATCACTAAATCATAATTAATTAATATACATTTTTATCAATTTGGTAGAAATATTCGATACAGATAGATTTTTAAGAAGCTGAGAGTTCTTTGCGTTTACTGTGTAAGTGAAATTCGTACAATCAGATCATCTATAAAGTAATTATAAGTAATAGTTCTAATGGATGAATCAGGGGATAGAGCTATCTGGGGAAGATTTGCCTAATTTATTTTTCTTGATTTTCTTTAAATTTAGTAGTTTTTTCATTCTTAATTTAATTCCTTTTTTATGTATTATTAAAAAAAATCACTATTTTCCTTTCGAAAAATATTTAGTGGTTACTCCCACAGATATTTTGATAGAATAGATGATAAAAAAATCGTAATGTTTTTATATGGAAATAATATGAAGTTAACCACTATTTCACTATTTCAATGAGATTTTTTTTTCCGCCATTCAATTTTCCAGTGAGTTGTTTCGATGAGAAATGAATGGATATAAATTTTTCACAAGATTGTACTATCTCGATTAAGTTAAGGAAATAATGACAAAAAATTAATTAACAATTTTATAATGCTAACTCATATTTCTTTTCTTTCAAATCGATCAAACGTTCTTTTTTTAGATTGTATCAAATTTTTGTCTGCTCTTTAAAAAGAAACATTGTAATACGTACGTTGCAATTCTTCAACAGAAAATAAAAATAAAACTTTGACTAAGCTTATTTTTATACTAAAATTAATAAGTTTCCAAAAGGCTTATTATCTTTTTAAATTTAGAATGAGAGTATATTCAAATGTAACAATTTTTTTTCTTGAGATCAATAGAACTTTTGAAACTTTCTCCTATTGTCAATTTTCTTTTCTAATCACCAAAGGATCTAATAGGATAAAGCTAAAGGGTTTTGATCTCGAGCCTTGAAAATGAAAACAAAAAATCTTGATAAACAGTATTTTCCTTTTAACTGATCGATGATATCAAATACTAGACGATTATTATCAAGAAAAAAATAAAAATATATTTTATGTGTATTCTTTTATTGGAATTCTTGTACTCATAATTAGTATATCGACCTTTACCACTATGGAAGACTTTATTAATGTAGTTAACATAGTAATTATAAATGTCACTTATATTAGAAGTATTTACACAAGTTTAATTATATTAATTTAACCTAATCAAAATAAATAGGATCCTCATGAAGCAGCTATTCTTATATATTTGATTTGAATTAATTGTAGCACGAAGTTTCTCCCTTTTAAATTGAAAATATTTTGATAAAATTTTTCATGGATCGACGAGTAAATTTTTTTGGACAGGTTATATACAGCTATGTTTTGACAACCAACTTCAATACTTTATAACAAGGTTTTACACATGTAAATAATGTAGAATTCAACTTTTAGCCGCCCTCAGTTACAACCAGTTTAGCATGTTGGATAACACCTTTGCTATTTTATCTTATTAGACAATATAAAATAGAAAAAGAAAAAATATTTATTAAATGATTTTTTTGATAAATAAAATATAATTGAAGTATTACCACCAAGCTATCTCGATTATATTTTTCACCAAAAAAAAAAAAAAAAATCTCGATTATATTGTTCTTATTTATTCAGTATCCGATACGACAATATTTATATTAAAGCCCAATTAAATACGGATTATGGAGACTTTGTTATTTGTTTAATAAAATGGTCATGTGGCAATAAGTTTTTGTTTTTTTTAATAAAAAAGTCTCAATTGTGTTCACCATACCAAGTTATTTAAGAGAAAATTAGACAAAATGATCATTGGATCAAAAGTTCCTCACCCAAAATAATCCAATTATCTTTAAATAAGTGGTGCTTGAATAAATATTGTATATATATTTTTGATACATAGTTATATATTATGATACACATGATTATATATTATTTATTTAATATTGATACATTACATATCCATTTGGTCATTTCGTTGAAATTTCTTTTTTGTTACCTGTAAAGTTATGTAAGAATCCTGTTATAAATTGTGCGACTAAGGAAACATATATACTTAATTATTTATCATAGTTATAGTTGTAAAAAAATTATCGCTCGCCACTAACATTGTATCCTATTTACTATGAACCACTCGGATTTGTATATCCAATATATATTACTATATTTTTCGTTTTTCCCAATTATACAAATAGTCTTTCTCTCTCATCCTAATCTTTTTACTAATTTTTCTCCTTAATTCAGTCAAACACAATCAAATTTTAAATTTTAAAAATTTTGTGTCCCTCTCAAATTGTGCTCCCACAATTTTAGGTAACTTCTTGCGGTTTCTTTTTTTATTATTTATTTCTCTTCCCGTGGTTTCGATCTTTGATTTTTTATTTGTATTTGTATATCCCATTGATTTCTTTTAGTTTTTAAGTTATCTCCATAGATACATACAACTCATGAATGAACACACCTCTTTCAAGAGAATCACTCGAGGTATACACATACATGCACAAAAATTGGATAATTTTCCATCTTTTTCTTTGGATCTAACTTAAGAGTTCCAAGAAATTACAGGATCTATTGCTAAATTTGGAGTTAATCAACAATAAATTAAATCCAAGCACTGCAATAACCCAGTGAAAATGCAACAACTTATGCATGTTCTTAAACATCTGTAGAAGAAGATGTTGAATCTGGATCAATAGACCAAGATAATGGTGAAGAAATTGAGGAATTTGTATTATTTATTTTGTACTACCCCGTCCCATTTTATATGGCACCATTTAACTTGGCATGGTGTTTAAGAAAAAAAAGGAATACTTTTAAAATTTGTGATCTAAAATAATTCTTAGATATTTGTGTGGTTGAAAATCATTTAATTAGGGTAAAAGGGGTATTTTAAAGTTAAATTGTTTTTAATTATTGTAAGGTGACATTCTTTTTGGGACATACCAAAAATGAAAGGGTGCCACATAAAATAAAACGGAGGAAGTATATTTTTTGTGATTTATATTTCTATCAATAAATTTCATATTATGTTGTATACGATTCGACGGATTTAGCGTATAAATGTTTGTTGCGGTTTTTTTACTTTTTCTTAGACCTTCTTTGTCTATTTTCAATAATTCTATACAATTATCTCTTTTGTATTTGTATATTATCAAACAGATATACGTTCCAACTATTATTTATAAAATTTCAGTATTATTGAGGTATTTGTATAATTTATTTTTGTATATTTTTTTGTGATTTGTATTTCTATCAATACATTTCACATTACTTGTTTTGACCTTATTTGTATATTTTCAACAATTATATACAATTACTTCTTTTGTATTTGTATATTATCTGCAAGTATACGTTCCATCTATTATTTGTATAGTTTCAACATTTGTATAGTTCAACTAATTGGATTGATTCGAAAATATTATATAAAGAACGAAACGAATTGATTGTATCATGCACCTGTTGTATAATAAATGAAGAAATCAATTGATTTTTTATTTTTTGGATTACTTTCGAATCGTTGAAAAGATTAACGGGCCAGGCCCAATAGCCTAAATAATTGTTGTAGTTTTTTGCAGTGCAACTGATTAGAGAGCCATCTAATTGGAAAAAAAAATAGGCAAGTGTTAGTTATATTGAATTCGAGTTTTGATGATCGATAAATTCGGCAATAATATAATTTATTTAGTAAGTCTTGATGCAATGTCATTAATTCAATTGTCTTTAAATATTTTTTCGACAATATAAAAGTTGTTTATTGCCACTAAATATCTCTTGTTAATATAGTGAGATGTACTCTCACTTTGTTAGTGAAAGGGTTTCTAGTGGACAGTATTTGTTTAGGGAACAATATTGAAATGACTTAAAGGGTGTGTTTGGTATGGAGGAAAATATATTCCATATAATATTTTCTAATTTTTCTATGTTTGGTTGGCTAAAATATTTGGAAAATATTTTCTCCAGGAAAATGACTTCCCTAATGAAACTAGAAAAAACCAGTTGCACAAGTGACATTTCAAGTTTATTGTCTCCTCTCCCCCTACACAATTTCCCCCGAACCCTCACCCCTTGACCATCACCCCAACTCCCCTTCCCATCCTGCCTCCATATATAGTGTATCGCTAGATAACATATAAATGCTCTTGGAATAATATTTTCTTGCTTATCAAAAACTAGAAAATAAGTAAGAAATCCATTTGTTTTTTAATAAATATTTTCTAGAAACTCATTTTCCGTAGAAAATATTATTTTTTTCCATACCAAAGATGCCTCTTTATGAACTATGAACATGGCTTATATTAGCATTTCTGATTCTGATATTTACTTGGACTCATTGAAAGATTGTGATAAGAAATTTATTTTTTTAGAGCTAATTTGATTGATTTTTGAAGCCTATTCTATAGTGATCACTAGTCTTTAAAAACCTAATTAATGTATTAAACATGACTCTTTTTTCCAATAATAATACATTAATGAAAAGGACCCAACCCCCCTTTCATTAGTTCTTCTTTACTTCCGGTGTGTGATTAAATCCGGATTCGAGCCTCCTAACAAAGGAAGCTTTATATTCAAGTGGACTTGAACACAAAAATTTTAATTTAGAATGAAGGAGTACTTACCATTCGATCACAATCATGTAACAAAGTTACATTAGCTGCATGCATTAAAGTAAGAGTGCATGACTAGCTAAATTTTTATAGTTTTAGAATAGTACAAATCTGATCTCTAACGTTGTTATACTTGGTTATAAAAAAAAAAAATAGTTTTTCTAAATCTTCTTTTATTTTTATATTTTTATGATAAAATAATGAATTACTACTTTTTTTTATTTTCAGCCTCAATCTGTTATGATGAATCTTCTTTTATTTTTATATTCAATCATTCACCGTTTATATCTCAAACAAATTACAAATTAAAAAATGTACTTTGAACTTAATTGTATTATAGATTGTATTAGCTTGAATATACAATTTGTATCACATCATCTAGGTGCAAATGTGTATTTATAAGAAATACAAATTATGTATCAAAAAGCATACAAACAGATAAACATACAAATTCGAACAGATAAGTATACAAATTTCGATCTTTTAATTGTTGTATCAAAATCAAAATATATTCAAAATAAAACTTTGAATTGTTGTATCCAAAACACTTTGAATTCTAGAGTTACAACCACAAGGGAGGAGCCTGATCATGCCTTCAAAAGGTGGAAAACAAGCTAATGCTAATTTGAAACACCAGTGTTGGTGCTGTTCAACACTAATTCAATAGCTTGCTGTCCAGCGTCAATTTGTATGCTTATCTATTTGTATCGATCTTTTTTTTCTAGCAAAAACCTTGATCATTGAAAGTCGTTAATAGAGGATGAGGAAGACGACACCTATTTTAGTCTCCTAATATACAAAATAAGTAATGATATATTTTCAGGACTATTTACCTAATTTGAAAGATTATCTCACATAAATTAACCCTATAACAATCTAAAATATTGACATCCCTTTTAATAAATATTAAAAGTATGACTAAAAGATCCTATTAAATATTAAAATATTATTGTTTTGAAAATTTTCCTATTTAAGATCAACCCAGGCATCATAAGGCCTAATGTCAGACTGGGATTGGGCTTTACAGCCTGATCAGGTCTAAAATGGGCTGATCATTCTTAGCCCAGCCTGATTGGCATCATAGTTCTAAGTCCATTTCGGCAGCTCTAAAAAATAGAGGAAATTACAACACAAATTTCGCAAGTTTAGGTTGTAATTATGTTCGAACAAAATAGTTTAACACATGTATTTGGTGGGATCAGATACATGTATCACGTATATATGTGGGCTAAATTAAGTATAATTTTTTCAAATTCATTGTCACCAAACATGATTCGCATGTATCTGGGATGCACTGACTCTCTCGCTTGTCTTTCTCCCTATGTGTCTATATTTCAGAATGTATCTGAGTTCCACAATTTCTATATATCTGTATATCCAGTATCAATTTCATGTATTTGTGTATCTAAAATCAATTTCATCATGTGTATCTGATATTACTTTCATCTCGTGTATCCCATGTCAATGTTATCACTATATCTGGTATCAAATATTTAGCGTATCCGTAAATATAAACATATATTGGATATCAAAGAAATATGTATTAGTATTAAAAAAATACACTGATACATTCATAAGTGTATTCGTGTAGAGAGAGAGAGGGGGAGAGAGAGGAGATAAGTGATTATGTAATTCATTTACAATATATGTAATTATTTTAAAGTATAACAATGTTTAGTAGATATGGTAGAGATCTTTGTCTAATCAAGTAGTTTTTCCTTAAAAAAACATGATCTGCTCAATTTACTCATGTTTGTAATTCCATTCATTTATAAACTCAGCCCTTTTAAACTTGTCTAATTCATTCATCTAAAAATTGAGATGATATATAGCCCAAATTGATCTCAAAAGGCCTTGTTAAAATACTTTTTTTATCTTGATTTGTTAGATACAACAATAATAAACAAATACAATTTTAGGTAGTTAACCAAATTATAATAAACAAACAAAATATAAAATTTAGTAAGAATTGAACAACTTAAATTATGATCCATTTTTTAATCTATTTCAGTCTAAATAACTTTTAAATGGATCAAATACCACTCCACCCATTCAGACACCAAATTATTATCCTCTATATATTCAATCTATTTCACCCATATTTAATTCATTTGACATACTTTGGTACAGCCTAATCTAGAGTGGTCATTACTCTTAAAAATCCTAATTTAATCAAACTTTTAGACATGTTGAAATATGCCACACATGGAACTTAATAACACTCTTTTAGATAAGTTGTCAAAAGAAAACTGCCTAATCTACAAAAATTAAATTAAACTATGAATTTTAAATGTATCACTGAACCGTCTAATTAATGTACCCACTATATTTTATATTACTTGTTCATATTATTAAAAAAATATTTGTCATAAATTACTTATTAATTAGTTCATAAATCAAAATAGAATTAATTTAATTTTCCCTCTTTTACCCTTAGATTAGTTCTTTTTGGAAGTATGAATATTGTAAAGTTTTAAAAAATAAAAAATCCTTCATTATTAATTTTGATATTATTAAATAAGATACATAAATATAAAGTGTATTAAAAGTATTCTTCTTATATTATCAGTTAATGATATTCTCAACATGTCCCTCACATGCGAGTCTGATTCTTTTTTCATAGGTTAAGCACGTGGAAATTCTTTTTAATTTGGGTGTCCATAAGATTTGATCCCAATATCTCTATCTGCTTTGATACCATGTTAAAGTGTGACCATCTCGTCTAAAAACTTAAGTTATTAGAAGGAGCACACTTTTTATTAGTTAATAATATTCTCGGAGGAGGTATTAAACATGACTCTATTTTCCAATAATACATAATTAAAAGGACCCAACTCCCCTTCATTAATTCTTCTTTACTTTTAGGAAACAGTTGCATGCTTACTGATGAATGTTGGCAGTTGTATTTTATTAATGGCAATTGGCATCTGTTTCCAGCTAAAAATACGTCTGTTGTTTGCCAATCCCTTTGACTAAATCAGGTACCAATTTAGGTATTTTAATGAATATATACGCCGAATTTGAATTAACGTTACTGAATTCAGATGAATCAATGACTTACGCTTAACCATAGTCTCATCTAACGCTTGGTTCACGAACAATTTCTTTATATTTGTATATATTACTCTCTTTGTCTTTTTTACTTGTCATTATTTTGAGATGTCCAATAATATTTGTCCAATTCGTAAAATTAATTAATAATGTTGTGTCTATTTTACCTTTGTTATTAGATACTATTCATTTTTTCGATGTTTAGATGACTTATATTTAATAAGGTTGACTTGGTAAAATTAGGCCTATTATTTATTATTTCTTAATCTCTGTGTCAAGTCAATAGTGGATAACTATTGTTGGACAGAAGGAGTAATTAGAAATACTCTCTCCGTCCTCTTATAATTGTCATGGTTTCCCTTTTTAGAGTCAAACGATAAAAACTTTGACTAACATTTTACCATGTATTTTTTTCATCATATTGATATGTAAAAAATTGCAATTTATAGTACTTTTCGTATAGTTTTTGAATATCTAAATTTTTAGTTTAAAATATCGAATTAATGTAATCTAATTTAATTTTGAAAATTAGTCAAATTGACTTTCGTAAAACACAACATGATAACTAAAAAGAGACAGAAGAAATTTATTCTTTCTATTTTATTTTACTTGGCCCATATACTAAAAATAGACATTTTATTTTATTTGTCTATATAACAAATCAAGAAAGGTTTATTACTTTTTTTTTCTCATATTATTCTTAGTATTAAATAACTATATAAAACACAAAAAATCAAATGTAGTGTTTCAAAGAATCACCAATAACTAATATAGTTAGTTTATAATAAGATATAACTCTAATTAATTTTATTTTTTTTGGAAATATGTCAAATTAATAAAAGTCAAATACTATAAGTCTGGAAAAAGTAAATAAAACCTTTAAATCATTGCAGTACCAATAAACTCATTTACAAGATGGATTGTAATGATAACTAATATTATTTACGAACATTTTTGCTTATGCCACTTATAATGATGAATGAAGGCATGGTTATATCATCAGGGCGGAGCTATAGCCATCCCAGGGTGTCCAACTGGACATCCTTCGTTGAAAGAAAATACATTATATATATATGTAAAATTCTGCATTTAAAGGATATATATTAAAGTTGAACATCTTTGACAAAAGCTAGCCTTTGGTGCAATTATAATAGGTGTCCATTTGATGAAGAAGCTCGGGATTTGAACGATAAATAGCACATTTTTTTTTATATGGACAGCAATACACCATTATTTTTGGACACTCTTGATAAAATTTCTAACTCCTCAATTGTTAATATGATTTGGACCAACAAGTTTATAATGAAGTAGTAACTAGTAAATACTTCTTTATTTTTAATCAAAAGTCTACTCAAACTTCAATGTAAATGTTGAAAAATTATGACTTGAGACTCATATTTAATGGGAGGAACAACCTAACGTGTTGTAGACGTGGTGACTTTTGTTTTCCCAAAAAAAAAGAAGATAAATTAAAGATAGAAATATATATGTGGAGCCAAAGCTATTAAGAAGTGAAAATCATAGTAACTTTGAATAAACAACTTTAATATTGGTGTTACGTCTTAGTCAACTTTATTTGTAGTACTATGCTCTGATCAGCTTCAATATATATATATATATGTTATTTTAGTAAAATTTCGTCTTCTCAATATTTATTACTTTATTTATCTCAATTTATGTGATATGTATCATATTAAGAGAGTTGATCAAATTTTTGTATGATTTTGAAATATTTAAAGTTGTTAAGTATTTTGATTTATAGTACTTTTAACGTAATTTTTAAATAATATATGTTACTCTCTCTATCTCAATTTATGTGATATGGGTGAAAATTTGAGAGTCAATCAAATTTAAGCAATTTTCAAATAACAAGTGGCATATGTGAAATTTCGAGAATACCAAATATTCAGTAAATTGTGATTTATAATACTATTTTTTTTTTATAATTTTAAATACATAACATACTAAAAAGAAAGTAAGACAAATAAATTAAAATGAAGAAAATACTAAATATAATTAGAGAAAATTAAAGCAGAAGAACAAATCGATCAATTGACCGACTGATCCTAAGATGCTCTTAATGACACGTATGAAATTAAGAGACTCAACTAAATTTTCATGATATTTTTTTAGTAATTTCTTGGTTATGTAAAATTCTCTTAATTTATATAAAGATAAAATTGAAAGAATATCAAAACTATCTTCTTAATTATGTGGAACATCACTTATTTTAAAACGGAAGGAGTAATAAATACAATTTATAGTTTTACTAAGTTATTTCTAATTAATAAATATTTTTTGAGAATCAAACACTCTTAAGAAGATAAAATAAAAAGATGCAATTTGAAAAATATATAATTTTTATCTTGAATTTTTAAAATAACACTATTTTGATATAATATTGTTATTAAAATAACACATTTTTTAATCGAAGGGAGTACTATTTTTCTTATATCAAGTCTTAAAAATTCCATATTTACAAAAAAATATCTTCAACCCGAGTGGACTCCCTCTGTGTGGCAAAACAATTTTAGAAAATTGTGTAAAATAACTAATTAACCTGTTTGTTCATTGATTTTGGAAGTATTTTTAAAAAAAAAAAAAAAAAAAAAATTGATAAAATTTATTTACTTTTTTGGAAATCAAATTCCAAAATTGTTAAAAAAACAAAGTGCACCTATTGAGTTCTTTTAAATTTTTAAAATTTACCCAAACTCATATATTTTAATTTTTTTAAAATCATTTATTTATGACCCTTACTAATTTCTACTCCCTCTGTCCTTTTTTACTTGTCTATTTTAACTTTTTACTTGTCCATTTTCACTTGTTATTTTTGACAAATCAAGAAAAGACAATATATTTTTATCCATTATACTCTCAATTTATTTAGAGAATTAATGTTTATGAAAAAGATAGAACCTCTCTAATGAGTAATTTGATTTTAGAATTCTATCAATTAATAGGGGTAAAATGGTAAATTCACTATGTCAATTATTATTTTCTTAATAGGTGTGTCAATTCAAAAATGGACAAGTAAATAGAGACAGAGGGAGTATTTAATTTTCACCGTATTTGTAAAGGATATTTTTGTAAATAATTTTAAAAAAAATAGAAACTATACAATATATATTATATTTAATACACAAAATTCAACACTGCATTAGAAATTATCTCATTAACATAAGTATTAAATAATATCAACATTATAATATATCATATTTACCATTATTGTTATACATTTTACCAAACACACCAAAGTCCCTAATAGGAATGTTGTTCACCAAATTCTCATTTGTGTTATAAATTTTAGAATATCATCAATTCTTTCAAAAAATGTTAGAATTTTGGGTGTTTTTTATGATAAGTTTGGCATCTATATTCTTACCTACCCTATGCTTTTAATAGTTTCTTGATGGTAAGTCACCTATAACCACCGGCCTTTTTCATGTTATATCTCTCTCTCGATCTCGAAGTGTAACTTGTACAAAGCCTACGTATTTAGAGGCGGAATCAGAATTTAAAATTTATAATTTTAATTTTTTTTAAAGTTATTAGGTTCAATATTAATAATGTATACAAAAACAACAAATTTCTTACGATATATTCAAAATTTGGATCAAAATTACTAAGTTCGAATAGACGCAAACCAAACACATTGGCTCTACCTCTGTAATAAGCGTACATACCTTTGATTAAGTGCAATTGAAATTCTTATTACATTATCAATGTATTAATTTTGAATGATTATAGTAAATGTTAATCTAATCTAATAGTAATACAAGTAAACGTTTATATTACTGATGAATACACTAAATATGGCATGTGGTGTAATGTGTAAGTACTCCCTCCATTTATTTTATTTAATTCTTATATTAAAAATAGATTTTTAATTAAGAAAAAATTATCATTTTATTTCAAAATTATTCTTATAATTAATAATTGTACATAAAGTATTACTAGTAATCAAATTTATATTTTTCAAAGTATAATTAATATGACTAATACTTTTTTCATTCTCTTTTATTTGTTCACTATTTCAAAAATAGTTTTTCATTTTTACTTGTTCAAAAATATAATAATTATTTTTTCTATTTTACCCTCGACATTAATTACTTTCTTTCAAAAATCATTTTCCAATATAAGACTATACATCAATTAATATGAGCAGGGACAGAGCTAGAAAAGGCGGACATGGCATACGATCTTAAGTGGCATACGAAATCTAAAATAAACACATAAAAATAAATCAAAAATGTGTTTTTTCTTTAAAAAATATCGAGTCAATATGAATCAAATAATCTAAGACGGGAAGTAATAAAGTGGCATTAGCTGTTCCTTTTGCATGTGGGAATACGTTATAGAAAATGACATAAAGTATTGGGGACTCTTTTAAGATTTAGTCATAATATGATTGCTTGGACGAAATCCACTTTTCTCACATGTTCATTATTTGCCTTCTTGGTCAATTAACCTTATAACATTGACATTTATTTACTATTCTCTTCGTCCCATTTTATGACTTAACATATAGTCGTACAAATATTTAAGAGTCTGTTTGAATTGACTTAAAAGTTGGTCAAATCTATTTTTTAGTTATTTTTAGATCACAAGCTTCAAAGTTCCTTTTTTTTTTATCAAACAATATGTTAAGTCAAACTATAGCACATAAAATAGTACAGCGAGAATATATTATCAATCCCATTGCTACTTGGCACATTTTTTGGCAATAATTTCTATTACTACTCTTTTCCTTATGGTAGTTGAGCTATCTATCCTCTATTGGAACAACTCATTCCTAACCCCACCCCCTACCCCATTATGAAAACAAGATTACATACAAAAACAATGCTTCCTAGTAGATAACCTATTGTATCTATCTATATATATCTTTCTTGTATCCATTATATATGTAAGGTTACACCCACACACAACAAACCACATCAAAATTGTGTTGTATTTCTTTGCCTTTATCAAAACATTTCCCACACAATTATTTTTCTTCTTGTAGGTTCAACTTCTTATATACACTATTCTTTGCTTCTTCTTCAACTCCCTTTAATTTCATATATATATTTTTTGTAGAAAATGGCAAATGAAAGTATAGACATGGAAAAAGAGAGACTAACAGCTGAGATGAATTTCAAAGATTCATCTTCAGTTGTTATTAAAATCCGGCAAAAATTGCCGGATTTTTTACAATCTGTTAAGCTCAAATATGTCAAACTTGGTTATGGTTATTCTTGTAACCCTCTCACACTTCTTCTTTTTGCTACAATTTTTCCTATGGTTACCCTCACTCTTATTCAACTATTAACCGGTCTAAAATTAGACCGGTTTTACGATACATTGACAAGTGATCCAACTTTACTTATAATTAACACTTCAACCGGTCTAACCGGTTCGATAGTGTTATTTTTTCTACTTGGGGTTTACTATGTAAAAAAGCCTAGACCGGTTTATTTGGTTGATTTTGCATGTTATAAACCCGAAGATGAACGAAAAATATCCGTTGATTCGTTCTTGAATATGACAGAAGGAAATGGTGCGTTTGAAGACGAAACTATAGTATTTCAAAAAAAAATATCTCATCGTTCTGGTTTAGGTGACGAGACATATTTGCCTAGAGGGATCACATCCAACCCACCGAACCTCAACATGAAAGAGGCACGTGCTGAGGCGGAGGCGGTCATGTTTGGTGCATTAGATTCATT
Source organism: Solanum etuberosum (assembly GCA_029582245.1). Classification (NCBI taxonomy): domain Eukaryota; kingdom Viridiplantae; phylum Streptophyta; class Magnoliopsida; order Solanales; family Solanaceae; genus Solanum; species Solanum etuberosum. The sequence continues at coordinate 41,990 of JAJONR010006685.1, read as the reverse complement.
ATTTAGTAAAACACATGTCAAGCCAGAGGAAATTGGTATTCTTATAGTGAATTGTAGTTTGTTTAATCCAACGCCATCGCTTTCGTCAATGATTGTCAATCACTACAAGCTCAAAACTGATATCAAAAGTTATAATTTAGGTGGAATGGGATGTAGTGCTGGCTTAATTTCAATTGATTTAGCCAAACAACTATTAAAAGCAAATCCAAATTCATATGCTGTGGTAGTTAGCATGGAAAACATTACATTAAATTGGTATTTTGGAAATGATAGATCAATGTTGCTATGCAATTGTATATTTCGTATGGGAGGAGCAGCCATGCTTTTGTCTAACAAGTCGAAAGATCGAACCCGGTCTAAATATGAGTTGGTTCACACGGTTCGAACCCATAAAGGTGCAGATGACAATAGCTACAACTGTGTGTACCAAAGAGAAGATGATAAGGGTGTCGTAGGGGTGTCGCTAGCTCGTGAACTTATGGCCGTAGCTGGTGATGCTCTCAAAACGAACATCACCACCCTTGGGCCATCTGTGTTACCTCTTACTGAGCAATTCAGGTCAGAGTCGTTATACTCTTATCTAAAAGCTTAAACTGTTCATATTTACTTATAATTAGATGTTCAACATGTTATTTATTACATGGGGCCCTATTCTTTTGAATGATCAACCACATGATGACTGGTGCGAATAAGTCTGCTCTGATACCATATTAAAATATGTAATCATCTCATCTAAAAACTTAAATTCTGAATTCATGTCTGATTCAGGTTTTTCATGACATTGGTGAAGAGGAAACTCTTGAAAGCTAAAGTGAAACCCTACATACCGGATTTTAAGCTAGCATTCGAGCATTTTTGCATACACGCGGGAGGAAGGGCAGTGTTAGATGAAATACAAAACAACTTAAGCCTAAGCGATTGGCATATGGAGCCATCAAGAATGACACTCCACAGGTTTGGTAACACGTCGAGTAGTTCGTTATGGTACGAGTTAGCTTACACAGAATCAAAAGGAAGAGTGAAGAAAGGAGATAGAGTGTGGCAAATTGCATTTGGTTCAGGTTTCAAATGTAATAGTGCAGTTTGGAAATCACTAAGGGTTATTGATAGTAATGAAGTGAATGCAAATGGAAACCCTTGGGCTGATTGCATTCAACGTTACCCTGTGAAAGTTGCCCTTGCCAAACAATAGAGGCTTAGACAATACTCGTTGTCTCAATTTATGTGACACTGTTTGGATTTCGAGATTCAAATTACTTTTTTTTTCATGTGGATTTTTAATATGTTAACTTGTCAATTATTGTGAATTACTGTACTTTTTTACATTGTTTTCAAATATATGTAAATTTTATTTTTGAAAAAAATATATATTTAAGATTTTGCATCATAATCCATAGTCAAAGTAATAATATTTGACTCTCAAAATCCGAACAATAATACTATATAAGTTGAGAAAGAAGAAGTAATATAATATGGTTGTTGAGAATACAATTAACTAATTATAAAAGTGTGTTCTCTCTAACAACTTAAGCTTTTAGATGAGATGATCACATACTTTAACATGGTATCAGAGCAGACAGAGATAAGTTAGTCACACACTTCAACAATGGTCAATATTTGGTTAAATTGCAAGTTTTTGGTTTATTTTTTTTATATAGTAAATTTAAAGAGAATCATTCTTGTTCACGTAAGTCTAGTTTCAACTTTGGGTGGGCAGCTTGCTACAACTATATTTATGAGTTCATTTGACCCAATGATAAATTCAATTATACCCATTTTTGGGTAAACAATGATAGATAAATTAAATGTGAATATAAAAGATGTTGATTGAATTGAATGAAATAATGAAATTCGTAAGTTGTTGCTTTTGTTGAAGGATTTAATGGTGGCTTTATCAATTTTGGATAATTTTCTCTTATACAATTACCATTAACGGTTGTGATTAAATGGTTTAATTAGAGATTTATTTAAAATCCTAAGATATAAAAAAGTAAATCCTAATGGATCTCGCATGTGAATTCAAATTAATTGGATTTTAAATTATTTACAAATTCAAATTATATATTTTGACCACAGTCTCTCCTTCTCTCCCCTTCTTTTCTCTCTCCTCTCCGGTCAGACACTAGCACCACATTGCTGCTCGTCTCCTCACTACCATGAAATCATCGTCTCCAACGAAAACTCCACCAAACAAGCGGAAAACCTTAGGTTCCTCATTGCTACTCTTCTCACCTCCAAATGTATGTCAATGTATCTGACACCAAATTTTGCATATAATTAAGAGAGGAGTATTGAAACACCCTTAAATTTGGCAAGAATTATTAGTAAGTATTGATAGCCTTAAAAAAAAACTCTCTACTTGACTAACTGAACTTAAATACACCCCTGATCTTGCCACATGGTGAAATACACAACTAAATTCTTGTCAAGTTTAGGGGTGTTTTCAACACTTCTCTCGACTTTTTATTAAGAATCACACGCTCCTACAAGAGTTTGAGACCACTTGCTATGCCACGTGACAGATCAGAGGTGTATTTAAGCTCAATCAGTCAAGTAGATATGTATTTTAAAAACGATCAATAGTTTAAGAACGAAACTAACAATTCATGCCAAGTCCAGAGTTCCTTTTAATACTTCTCTCTATAATTAACAAATATTGCATTAATAGGCAATTAAAACATAAATTAAATTAGTAAATATGATAAGGATATACATCTAATTATATAATTTTTCCAAAAAAAATAATAAAAACTCATACTTATCAAGTGGACGTAATATTAAAGATTATGGACACACAACACTCATATATAAGACAATTACATATACATTTACTTCTTGAATAAATGAAATGTAACTTCTTGATAGAATTGGTAGTTGGGACAACAAGAAAATGAGAGATGTAGATAGAAAGCAAGAAACCGAATATATAACTTTCTACAATTAATGAGATTATATATTCGACACTCTTGAGGTGTCAAAGTTATTCGTTTGATCAATCGGTATTTTGGTAAAGGGTGAAAATTATTTACTTCAATTTCGATTTTAAAAATCAAACTTCCTTTCAATTTTGAACATAGTTAAATAAAATTTTTAGGATAAGTTACCTAAATTCCATAATATTAAGAGCTAATTACATTATTTTTTAAATTACAAAAATTCCTTAAAGTTTATGGATTTCGGATACATCAGTGGACTTCTGGATACATTAATAGATATCCGCATACATAGGTGAAGGATATATCCGAAAGTGGAGGGAATATGTATCAGAGTGGGGATAGGACATTCGGATACATCACTGGACTTCCGGATACATTAGCAGACCTCTGGATACATAGGTGAGGGATATATCCGAGAGGGGAGGGATGTATCAGAGAGGAGATGGATGTATCATATAAGGGGATATGGATGTATTAGCGAGTGGAGAGTATGTATCCGAGAGAGGATTTTTGAAAAAAAAATAAATGACAGGAAATTTTAGGAATTATGATAAAATAAGATGTGTATTTAAGTAATTTTTCCAAATTTTTATCGTTATTCTATGTGGTATTTATTTTATTCTCGTCATTTCAATCTTTCATATATGTAACACTTTTTTTTTGTATTATTGAAGTTTTTTATTTTTAACCTATGTATTTTGTTAATTTTTACTTAAGTTCATTAATATTATAAGTAAAATAATTTTTTTATAAGTTTGTCGCAAGCTCTATTTTATTTTTTATGATTACTATTTTAATATTACATGTATTAAGTAAGTATGGGTGTATCATAGATATGCATATTTAAGTTTCACATATCTCTTATTGTCTACTATTTATATAGATAAATAAATTTTGATTTTCATTAATGAAATTTCAAATAAATAATATTACTTACACTATAAATAGATAAGATTTAAGAATTCATTATGAAATATACCTTTAATTATTTGAATCAAAATATGTTTAATATTATAGATTATTGTTTATGTTAATTTTAATAATAATAAAAATTTATTCGATTCATTTGTTTCATTGTAAAATGACATTAACTTATATACACACAATTAATATTTCTCATTTTTCTTTTTTTTTTATGAAACTAATATTTCTTTACAGGAAATTTATTGTATAGATAAAAGAAAAACAAATATCTTGATTTTAAAGAAATAAGAAAATAACAATTGATAATATAAAGGTAAAATAAACATTTAGAAAATTAATTAAGAAATGGGAAGAGAACGACTATTTTTCAAATTTAAGAAGAAAGTTTAATTTTTTAAATAAAAATTTTGGGGCGTAAAAGATTTTTTCCTTTTTAGAAAATGTATATAGTACTTGATAGTGCAAATCGGAACTCTACCCTTGCCAAGCCATAAAGGTCTAGATGATAATCCTTCCGTTTTTTAATAGTCAAACAAGTTTCTCTTTGATCGTGAATTTTTCACATATCTTTTAAATATTTTAAATTATTGATTATTGTGAATTACAATATTTTTTACATTGTTTTCAAATATATAATTTTTATGTCAAGAAATTTGAAAAATCCATATCAAAATGCATAAGTAAAATTAATAGTTGTTTGATTTTGAAAATTCGAACGATGCCACGTAAATCGAAAAAGTGGGAGTAAATTACATGTTTTTAGTTTCAAATTTCAGGTAGACTGCTCACCTTATTGTTCACGCAAGTTTAGTTGGGCAGCTTGCCTGATTATTGTTTAAAGTAGGTGATATTTATGACTTAATTTGGACTTTCTCTTCTTTTGCTTTGATTGTCTTCTCTCTTTAATCTGTTAAAATCGAGATTATCATGCAACTTAATTAACTCTATACATCACCACTAACGGTTGTAATTGAATGGATAGTATCACTCTACTTTTTGTGAGGAATTTTCATAAATAACTATTGTTTGAATTATAATATAATGATTGTTTATCTAATTATGATTTATAATAATAATAATAATTTTAGAGAGGAAAAAGGAGAGATATATCAAGAGAGATTGAGTAGAGCGGCGGAGAAAAGAGGCGAGTAAGGTGTATTTCAGATACAACGTGTATGTATCTCAATTGAAACTAAGATACGCACATCATGGATACACAACACATAATCTTCTTCTCTCTTTCAATCTCGCACACAAATATACATATTAGCTTTGAAACTAAAGCACATATACACAAATACATATTGTATTACTCTGTAAAATAAATACACAGATACAGTCTGTATCAACCTTTTAATTTGTGATACACAAATGAAAAAAAAATCAATGAAGTATTATTTGAATATTGTATCACCCCTATATTAAATACACGAATACAGTTTTTTCTGATAGTTTTTTTCAGATACAGTTTGATAACAGATGTATCAATTTTTTCTGATACACATATAAAATTATTTTATGATACATAGATACAATTGGTTGTAACAATAGAAGAAAATACAAATTGATAATAGGTATATCAATTTTTCTAATACACAAATACATTTTTTTTCTGGTACATAGATATAATTGGATGTACGTATCAATCTAAGAAGAAGAGAACATTATTGAAGAACAAATCAAGAACCTAGAATGAATTTTTTTGATGTACCAGTGTTAATCCAATAAAAACTGAATTAACAATCGCAGTCGTCCTGAAAATATTGAAGTCCAAGAACCACATGTGTAGATAGAAATAATTCAAGTAAAAAAAATTAATGGGGTTCCGTATTAATTAATATAAGAAACGGAGAGGGAGAATTAAGAAGAAAGATTCGCGCAATGAATTATCGAAAGAGAGGGAAGTGAACGTGAAAGCAGAGAGAGGAGTGTGGCGAGCTAGAGAGGAGAGATTTGTTATAAAATTCTTAGTACAGCTATGTTAGATAATTTTTTGATAGTAACGCTATGTTAAGTATATATAGTAGTTATGTAATTTTTTATTTCTAATTAGAGATTTCAATTTCAAGTTTTGAGAATAGAAAAAATTCTCATAGAGAGCGCTCCCCCTTTTCAATGCACCTTATGCGTGAATTGAAATTAATCAAATTTCAAATTAAATGAAAATAGATTACCAAATAAGAAAAAAAAAAATCTACTTGTCAAGTGGACGCAGTATTAAATATTATGGGCACATGCACTTATATATATATATATATAGGACAATTACGTATGCATTTACTTCTTAAATAAATGAAATGTTACTCCTTGATAGAGTTTGCACCTGGGACAACAAGAAAGTGAGAGATGCAGATATAAAGCAAGAAAATGTAAATAATGGTACTATTTTGATAAGATTATCAAATCTAACCATACTGTAAATGTTGTCTTGATTTTTCCTCAATATATTGGCTTGGTTTCATTGATTTACTTATAATACAATAAATTATCAAAACAATTTGCAGTCGCTACAATCTCTGTCACAACCTCTATCCTTCGAGTGAATACTCTGTGGTGAGCTTGTAACGAAAATGAGTAATTTTGCCATGCATCGCGTAGTACTTGGAAAACATCTAAGGTTATTAAAAAGGAAACCATTCTTGTTCACGCAATTAGTCTAGTTTCAATTTTTAGGAGGGCAACTTGCCTCATTGGTTATGGTATAAAGTGTACTCTGTTCCTTTTTATTTGTTATGTTTTGCTTGAGGAAAATTAATTTTTAAAGCTAAATTGAATTGGATTAATTGGATATTTTAAATTTAGATGTTCGAAAATTATACGAAAAATAGTATGAATGGCAATACTTCTCATTATTATTGATGAAAATCTATATTTTAAAATGTTGGACAAAGTCCATATAATTTGACTTTCGAAAAATGAAACGAGACAAATAAAAATGAACAAAAGGATAATACTTACTACTATTATATTTATGAGTTCATTTTTACCTTCTTTTCTTTTGATTTGCTTATCTTCTCTCTTTAATATGTTGAAATGATACTTCTATTATTTGAGAATAACATTATTTAATTCTATGAATAGATTCACTTTACTAATATAATTTTATTTTTACAAGTATTTTATTATAAAATATATTTTCTTATTTTTCTTATTTTTTTTCCTTTTTTTCCTTTTTTTCCTTTTTATTTTTTCTCTTTCTTTCTTCTTTCTTCTTCAAAAATTCATTGTCATCTCGTTTGAAGCTTCTCACTTTCAATGTCACCATTTTTATCACAACTTTACCTTCCTTTTTTTTTACTACTATTAGTTTTACTCTCTTTAATTTTAAAAACTTAATCTAAATATTTTCTTACATTTCGAACAATTTGATAAACCCATTAGATTTCAAGATGATTAGGAAGTATCATATAGTTTTTTTTTAATCCGATTTCAACTAAGTTCTTTCAATTTTCGGGAAATTCATTGATTCTTTTAAAATTATCATTTCTAATTTTGAAGTTATATGAAAATGAGTAATTGATAATACCTTCAAATTTTTTAATATTCTTAGAAAAATAATTAGTTTTGTTATCAAGAATTCAATAAAGTCTAGAAAATAGTATGAATTCTTTTTTATAAAAAAATCAATGAAATAAAGAATTTGACTATAGAAGAAGAAGAAAAAGAAAAGAAAAAAAATGGAAGAGAGGTTCAACTTGACGTGGGGGTGAGGTGAGGGTGGGAGGTGAAGAAAAAGAAAGAAAATGGAGAGATGGATCACTTGAAAGTAAGGGGTGGAAGATGAAGTGGAATTTAAGATGAAATCAAAATTAAAATAAGTCAAAAAGTATGAGAGAGAGAGAGAGAGAGAGAAATAAAGGGGGGGAAAAGATAAACAAAAAACTTAAAATGAATAATTTTTTTACATTTTTAATTAAATTAACACGTGTCATGTAATGATTGGTGTGTGAACATACTTGGTTCTTAAAATTTGGGATTGATCGAAAAATGATATAATAATATTTGTTCAAAATTGTTTAGTGAGGTAATAGGACGATTGCAAAGTTAAGGTGTCTTTTTGAAAATTCGGAACAACTTCATAGATGACTTTATGTCTTTTCTCTAAATAGAAAGCAAGAAACCAAACATTTAGTTTTTCGGAATTAAATAAATACGAAACATCGTATATCGAATCAAAAAAAGAATTCTAGTTATCAAGTTGATATAGTATTAAAGATTATGGGGGCGCACACACTTATATATAAGACAATTACATATGCATTTACTTCTTAAATAAATGAAATTTTACTACGTGATAGAGGCAAAGGAAAAAGAAAATGAGACATATGGTAGACAGAAAACAAGAAACCGAACATTTAGTTTTCTTGAATTAAGCGAATACAAAATATTGAATGAAAAAAAAAATCTAGTTATCAAATCGATGTAGTATTAAAGATTATGGGCACACACACTTATATATTAGACAATTACATATGCATTTACTTCTTAAATAAATGAAATCTTACTACGTGATAGAGGCAGGGAAAAAAGAAGATGAGACATATTGTAGATAGAAAACAAGGAATCGAACATTTCATTATTTTCTTGAATTAAACGAATACAAAATATCAAATGAAAAAAATTCTAGCTATCAAGTCGATGTAGTATTAAAGTTTATGGGCACACGCACTTATATATAAGACAATTACGTATGCATTTACTTCTTATATAAATGAAATTCTAGTACTTGATAGAGGTAGGACAAAAAGAAAACGAGACATATTATATTGCATAAAAAAAATAAGAAATCAAAATTTAATTTTATTGAATTAAACGAATACAAAATATTGAATGAAAAAAAAAAACCTAGTTATCAAGTCGACGTATTGAAGATTATGGGCACACACACTTATATATATATTAAACAGTTACAATGCATTTACTTCTTAAATAAATGAAATGTTACTACTTCATAGAGGTTGTATTGAAGGTAGAAAGCAAGAAATCGAACATTTAGCTTTCTGGAATTAAACAAATACAAAACATCGAATCAAAAAAAAGAATTCTAGTTATCAAGTCAACATAGTATTAAAGATTATGGGTACACACACTTATATATAAGACAATTACAAACACATTTACTTCTTAAATAAATGAAATCTTACTACTTGATAAAGGCAGGGCAAAAAGAAAATGAGACATATTGTATATAGAAAACAATAAACCGAACATTTAGCTTTCATGAATTAAACGAATACAAAACATCGAAGGAAAAAAAAAAGAATTCTAGTTATCAAGTGAATGTAGTATTAAAGATTATGGGCACACACACTTATATATAAGACAGTTACATATGCATTTACTTCTTAAATAAATGAAATCTTACAACTTGATAGAGGCGGGGCAAAAAGGAAACGACATATAATAGATAGAAAACAAAAAATCAAACATTTAGTTTTCTTGAATTTAATAAATACGAAACATCGAATGAAAAAGAAAACCTAATTATCATATCGACGTAGTATTAAAGATTATGGGGGCACACTTAAATATAAGACAATTACATAAGCATTTACTTCTTTAACTAAATGAAACCTCATACTTGATAGAGATGGTATTGTAGATTGAAAGCATGAAACCAAACATTTAGCTTTCTTGAACTAAATGGATACAAAATATCGAATGAAATTTTTTTTTTATTGTTATCAAGTCTATGTAGTATTAAATATTATGGGCGCACACACTTATATATAAGACTATTACATATACTTTACTTTTTAAATAAATGAAATTTTACTACTTGACAGAGGTAGAACAAAAAATAAAGATATTGTAAATAGGAAGCAAGAAATTGAATATTCCCTTCGTTCATTTTTATTTATTCACTTTGGACATTGCACGCCCCTTAAAAAATAATGATCGATATGAGTATTTTACCACAATACTAATATTAATTGATGTATCACTACTTGTTATGTGACATTGCTTGTGAGGCTTATATTAAGTTTAGATTCAATTATTGGTATAATCACATTCAGACTTGAGAGCTAGTCGACCTCCCCTGTGTGAGAATCATGCAAGGTATATAGGGCCATAATATGTAAATGTTTTTTAAGAAAAGTTATATTTTTTTTATAAAAAAAAATAACTTAGTTTGTAGTGCAACTTCAATTATCAACTTACTGTCTTTTAGTTTTCAGCTCAGCATCAATTATTAGGGCTTTAAATGATTTATATGTTTATCTTTTCAAAAATAGATGTTCCAATTTATTTGTCCATTTTAATAAATTAAAAAAAAAAATTATACTACCCTTAGAATTAAATAACTATAGAATAATAGTAATCAAATTTAGAGATCCAAAACCTCAAATTAGTTTAGTAAAATACACATTTCTTAATGAAGTTTTCTTAAGATGTGTGTCAGGTCAATATGAGTCAAGTAATATGAAACTGACGGAATATTTGGCTTGTAAGAAACGAACTCTAATTTTCTTGAATTATTATTCTGTGTAGAATTGGTTACTTCTCTTGTTGGAAAAGAAATTAGGGTTACATTAGAATTATATAAATTAGTTTAGGAAAGTCGTGTATTCCTTTAAACATTTTAATTTTAAAGCAATAGAGAGAAATCATGAGCATTAAAGTATGGAAGATTTGAAATTTTGAGTTGTTTTAAGTCTATCAAGTGGTAATCATTTTTCTTGATTGAATTAGTAATTTGTAAAGTTTCTTTCAAATCAATAATGAAAAAATTACCTAAATACACAACTTATTTTACCATATTCTTTAAAATTTCCTACCATTTGAAAAAATTACAAAAATCCCTACTCTTTCCTATTCTAGATAATCACTTTACGTGATGTATCGAGACGTTGAGTGAAGTATCCGAAATTGAGACGCGATGTATCGAAACGTTGAAGGATGTATCTGAAACCGGGACGCAATGTATCAGGATATTTTGGGATGTATCCGGATTTTACCAAATTTAAGGGATTTTTATAATTTGAAAAAGAGTAGAAATAAGATATAATTAATTCTTAATACTATGAGATTTGCGTAAAATTCCTAGGCTTCAAAGTTAGAGTTAGATTGAAGGGATTAAAAGTTGCAATCACATGCCCAAACTAAAAGTTAGCCCATACCATTTTTACAAGGTTGAGGCCCAAATAATTCTAGTCCACACACCTAACCAGACCATTTCCACTTCACTTATTTGTATTTGTATTACTCCAATCTCCCCCTCAAAACCGTAACCAGAAAAATCATGTGGGCCGCGATGAGCCTTTCAGTTGCCGCTCCGGCACCATTCGCCACCACTAAACCGGCGGCGAATCGCCTTTCGGCCGGAGTTCCGAGGAAGTTTCAGCTCTACTCGCAGCTTAGAAACCTCGATTTAGCATATGCGGCGGAGCAAAAGCAGCAAATTCGGAAGAAATCGCAAACAAATCATTTAGGTTATAGGGCGGAGCAGAAGCAGAAATTTTGGAAGAAATCACAAACAACGCACATACAAGAAGCAGAAGAAGAAGAACAAGCAGAAGAAGAACAAGTAGAAGAAAAACAAGTAGATTCAAAGGATAAAGAAAAGAAACTGACCGGATTTGACGTATTGCAGGCGCTGGAAAAAGCAACGGCACGGAAAATGAAGAAAAAGAGAAATGGAAGAGATAGTTCATTGTTAACTAGTAGAAAAGTGAGTGAACAAACAGCAGAGGATGAAGCTACGGCGGATTACGGTAACAAAATTGTTCGACCATTGAGCATAAGAGAAGATTGGGGAACTCGTTTGGATGAACTGGAAAAAAGACTTGAACAGCTTGTAGATGCACACAATTGCTAATACTAAACATACATACACATTTTAAAAAAAAACAATTTTTTTATTGTGTTTTTAGTGTATTATTCCCTCTAATTTTATACTTATAGTGATAAATTATACTTTTAAGATATAAATATAGTTTGATCTTTGATCATCAATACTATGGTGAGCATATATGTCTTTGAATATGCACTTAAACTATTCAAAATTTAAACAAGCAGACACACACCTGATGTGACATCCTACATAAATAATTCAAAATTTAAACAAGCAGACACACACCTGATGTGACATCCTACATAAATAATGTTTTCGAATGTGTGCACATAGACACTTAAACTATCCAAAATTTGAACAAGCAGACACACTTCATGCCATTGCAGTTATGGGCCAGAGGACCGAGGCTGCTAGCTCCATCTAAAAATCTAAATCTGGAACGACTACGGCAAACAGTGAAGCTACAAGACTCAAAGCATTTCATCTCAACAATTGCTGAAGCAATTTATGAACTAAAAGTCAAGCAGACAAGATTATGAAACGCCCAACACATCTCCAACATCTATGTTTGTTTAGTTACAATGCCGCATTAAGTTGCTGAGATTGGTCTAACTTTTACTTAACTAAGTTTCCTTTTTATAAATAAAGAGGAAACAGGAAATAGTTGTCCTGGATTACTGGTCTGGTGTTCAATGTAAGTAACAAGTACAACATTTCACCGCTCTAATATGGTCGATAACGTCTACCACGGTTGGAATCATCTCCGCCACCACTGGATCCTCCTCCTCGTCCTTGTGGTCCACCAGCACCATTGTTCCTGTCATTCCTCCGAGGCCGAACAGGTGGTGCCTGAACTCCTGGCTGCTGGCTGCATGGGAAATATCACAACGTTAAAAGGTTTTGCTTTATTCTATGCACAGTCTATACTTATTGGTGTTGCTAAGATATTGCATTATCAAAACTACAATATTTCAACATTTATCTGAACATCCAGTTATAATGTGATCATCCAGTCTTCAGTATACGAAAAACTGAAAATTACAGTAGTGATGATAAAAACTTTAAACTGATATTTCAGAATACGAGCTAGAGGCAACCGGGAATAGATGTTAATATTCATAGGAACTTACAGGACATAGCCGATCTGACCATCTGGTAAAACCATTGGCACCATTTGCATACCTGTTGGCATTGGTCCTCTACCATATATCATAGGCTGCTAAAGAATAGTAATCTATGAGATGAATACGATCAATTACAAAGTGAAGAATCGATGATGAAGACATGAAGTACAAAGAAAATACCTGTTGGAACGCAGCAGCAGCAGCAGCACCATAACCAGCAGTTAGAGGTGCATACGGATTCATTGGAAATGCACCATATCCTGGATGGGGAATATAATTATGATGTGGTATCGCATTGTGAGGACTAGCTGCATCAAACTTCTTTTCAGTCTGAGGCTTTGCAAGAACTACTTCTAACATCTGACCTGCAATCCACATCCACTTAATTTATTTAGCAAGTGAAATACACAAGTGTACAATTCTAGTTTGGTACACAGATTTCATATAGCTGACCCTCAACAAGTTTCGGCTGAGGAATCGTAGACAGATTGATTAAAATACAGCAGTAAACACAGAACTCATACATATCCAAGTGAAGTATCTAACTGTTTTTTTCAGCTCATACATCAAAAAGTCATTTTATGGCAGGGAATCGTGGAGTAATTCTTCATTGAGAGAAATATACAAGTTTATATCACTATGACACTATCATAAACTAACATGCTAAGTAATGTTAAACCTCTGAATAGAGAAGCATCATACAGTGACGCGTGAAGGTAAATTTCAGAATTGTGACAAAACCGGACTAAACAAAGATGCATGGCATTTTAAACTTATTCTAGTAATAACATAATCCTAACGCTAATGTGCACAAAATACCCCCTCATATTGGGAAAAGGAACCTCGTGCTTGTGGTATTTCCATTCTTTAAAAGTTAAGTAGTCCTCCATGCTATGTAGCAATACAAAACCATCAAGGTATGTTCTGGTTGTACATTTCCACAATTTTACATCATTTTAGACCAATTAACTGGAGATCACACAACTAAATGCACAGGGAAATTCTAGATTATAATTCAGAGAGAGAAACTAAAAGTATTTACGGGAGCACATATCAATACAACGATGACAACACTCTTCAACGCCAGCAACCTATCAGCAGGAAATATACCAAGACCCAACAACTCGACTCTTTCATTAGGCATTGTACAATATTCGAGTCAAAGTTGAAAAGTAAAGAGCAATTCAATCAGAGTAGAGAAAAGTTTGTGGAAGAAGAAACATGTTCCGCCATAAACTTCATTGGTAAAAAAAGTTTCGCCATAAACGTCATTAGTAAAAAAAGTTCCGAAAAGTTTAAAAAAAAAAACTGTGAATGGGCACCGATATTTCACTTGAAATGCACCTTCAAACCAATATTTCACAAAAGTTGTGTATTTGCAAATACTCATGCCCAAATTAGTATTTGCAAATACTAAGTCCAGAATTTGCAATATCGAAGTATATTCATGCATAAACGGATCCTTTATAATTTAAAATACTAAAGCACAATCTTTAACCGTATTACATGTCTTCCAAAAAAAAAAAAAAAAAAAAATCTAACAAGTAGCTCAAGGAATTTAAACCCAATTGTGGAATGATATTTGCCATAGTATTTCAATGATTTTGGTGAGTTTTTGCTTTAGCCATTCAAACTAAGGGAAGACTTAAGTTGAGCTAAAAGTGATAGGATGCCTTCTTTTTAATTATTTTAGTGTCCGGACCAATGTATATGCACCGCGACTATTCAAACGGGTACCTGCTACCTCCGACCACTACAGGTATAGGATAACTCTCCACCAAGGTGGGGATGGTAAGAAAACACCTTTTGTTTTTGCCTATTTGAACCTAACACCTCATGATTCTCCTCCTACCCCATTGGTCACTAGTACAACCCTTAGATGAAGGATGCTATGTCTTCCAATTTTATGTGTTTTCGTAGGGTCTAATATTTGTAACACTACAGTGCTAGCAAAAACTCATAACAAACCTGATATATTTCATAAAAAAAAATATGATCGCAGTTCCCTTTGCTTACCTTTAGTGGTTTAAATGCAACAAAGCATCTCATAAGAAATGAACCATAGCCAAACTCAACCTCAAAAGCTAGTTCATGAGGTGAGGAATACCCAAGACCATACAAGGAGATCAATTACATGTCCTACAAGCAATGTGGGTCCACTTAACCCCCTTCACCCTGCTCAGGTGTGCCAACTAGAGCATGAACAACATAATATGCAGCTCAACATTGGGACACATAATAATAGGTATGTCATGCTATGATACCATGATAAGAAATGAACCATCAGCCTAACTCGGCCTCAAAAGCTAGCCCATGAGCTGAGAACTGTCCTATAGCATATAAAGAGACCAATTCAGATCCCACAATCGATGTGGGACAACTTATCAACATTGATATCATGGTAATTGATTTTTCTCTTTTATGATTAAAGCAAATACTTGGCAATAAGTTGACGGTAAATGGGAGATGCCCAATGAACTAATGATTGATCTCGTTGTCTCTAATTCGTTGTACTGAAATAAAAGCATTTTTACTCAAAAGAGAAAAAGTGAGTCTTGCATAAAAAAGAAAGGAAAACAACTGAGGGCACCTAGTAAAGCACAAATGTAACGAGAGGTTCAAGAATATTTCACAAGGTTATAAGTAATTCTAATTAATTGAAATAAATGTAGGTTGAATCATCTTTGAGGATGGCTTCCCAAAAACAAATTTGGGTAGGCAGTCTTTTTCTTAAGTTGGAAGAGACAAATTAGAATAACCTAACTGGCGCACCAAAAGCTACTTGATGGCAAGGAGGGAAGCAGAATTTGATGGAGCAAACGACCCCAAGAGAAAAGACCATAAGAGCGACGTTCAAATCAGGTCTAGCTCGGCAAAGCAAAGGAGGAATTTTTAGAAGTTTCAAACTCAAGAAGACTCCCCAAAAAAGAAGAGATTCTTTTGTTACCCAAGCAGCATTCTCTTTTTGCAGGTTATCATCAATAAGATCCTCATTACTTATCCAAAAAATGAAAAGATTCTTTGGTTGGAAGTTTGACTTGTAGTATGACTTTCTACTTGAAAGAGAGGATACATCATAGGCAACCATCACTTGATCATGAAAACTATAAATCCTATGTATCCATTCAGTTCATTCAGATACTTTTCACTATATATCTACTACTTTAATTTGATCATGGGTCCTTGTTGAGTGCAATTGAACTAACAACGAACTTTGACAAAAGTTGTATTTGTATGAAAGGTTGAACCAATTTTAGGCTCAACTAAAAATTAATTGATCTTGCAAGAGCTGCAAAACCCGAGTAATGGAAATTTCTTTCTTTGAGATGGAAGAGTAAGGGACTTTTTTAATCCAGATTTTAGTTGAACTAAGTTTATCTTATAGTTTGGTACAGTCCAGAGTCCAGACTTCGTAACTAGGTTCATAGTCTTTAAACAGATCTACACAGGATGACTTGATCCAGGAAAAGCCTATAACTGTCACGGGATTCAGAAATACACATTACACTCCTGACAACTGAACTGAGTTGATTTTAGTTTCAGTACAGCCCTAAGCATTGAAACTTATCTCAAGATCTTGAAAGGGAAAAAGAGAATACACAGATGAGAGTTGATCCAAAACTGGGAAATATCTAGAGCATTCACCCCAAAGTTTGTTTGATTTGAGGAAAAAAAACAGGCATCATCCATTACAATGGGATCGGGTTGATCATAGTTTGATTGTCCCAAATTTGAAACCAACTGTTTCAAACTCTTGAAAGAAAACATTTGTCAATGCATGTCAATGACAATTGGACTAAGCAAACTAGGAATTGTTCAACACAAAGCCTCAGCTGGTACTAAATGTTCCTAAATAGATCCTTGAAGCGTCATATAATACAAATGAAAATTCTCAGATGATCAAGGACTTCTTAAACAAAAAAAAACATATCACAAGCACATTCATCTCTACTCATTGATCACTTTAGGTATGTCCTCACAATGATGAACTACTTCAATCTGTATCTATTTTCTTCCTCTGCCCAAACACCCCCACCCCTTTTTTTCTAAGGAGGGTTGGGGGGGATTCAAAGGCGTTACTGGCTTATTAACCCTAGCTAGAAGAATCAAAAGAATTAGATATGTACCACTGACAGTTCTAGAGATTCTTAAAAAACACACCCGCCCTCACCCCTCCTCTCTCTATCTCGTGATTTATTTATTTTCCTTTTGTTCTTTTCCTTGTTGAGAAGGGGAGAAGTGATTTACAGGAGGGGCCAGTGGAACACTCAGATGTAGATCCCGAGTTTTCCTTTATGCAATGTATGTGTTCCAGTTGGTATTTACATGTCTAGAAACATTACCATTTACTTCATATGTTTCAGTGTCTTTAACAGCTTTCAGAGCGCTTGACCTTTCTGCATAATGGACAAATCCAAAGTCTCTTTTACCACCAACCTTGGCTGGTGGCATAACAACTCTGGTAACTTCACCATGGCGTTGGAACAATTCCTTCAATTGCTCAGTAGGAGTGTTTTCTGGAATGTTCTTCACATAGAGTGCTTTAACCTGCAAAAGACAACAGAAGATGTGTAATACAATGTGCAAACTAGCAGAAACAGGCTGAAATAAGAGTCTTTCTAATAGCGAAAAGCACAAAGAAGCAAAAATAAGGTCCCATAGGATTTGAAGCAGAAAGCAAGAAGTGATGAGCATGGTTCTTTATGTGAAGAGCACTATTTACTGGAAATAAACAATAAACAGGGTAACCCAGGGCCCTAAGATCACGCCATGCGAGGTCTGGGGAAGGGCCGGACTACTGTTTACACAAAATAAAAAAATATGATACATATATGACTTTAGTAATATAATAATCCAATTACAATAAAAATACTACTTTCAATGCTTATTTACAATAATGTCAAGAATAATCCAACTCCTCAAAGATGGGATTCATAACCGGATTCCTCATCGGAATCACTTTGCGTGTAATTCTTTTGAGCGCATATTTATCTAAAGTGCATAGCTTCACCCATGAAGCAGTGACCCCTCACTTTGCGTAGCTTTGTCGCTTAATAAAACTAACTGATAGAAAAGATTTCATTGTTTTGCACGGGTGGATCTTCAATCAGACAATTGATTCGTATCAGATAGGACAATACAACAAGTAACCTAACACCATATCAAATGTGTATTTATTTTTTGAAACTGGTAACATTTGTAGTGATATTAGTACTTAGGTAGTGCTGGAAGAACCATATTTACAACAGAGGAT
This sequence comes from Solanum etuberosum, assembly GCA_029582245.1. NCBI lineage: Eukaryota > Viridiplantae > Streptophyta > Magnoliopsida > Solanales > Solanaceae > Solanum > Solanum etuberosum. The sequence continues at coordinate 23,957 of JAJONR010006685.1, read as the reverse complement.
GGTAAAAAAAAACTTTAGAAAAAACCAATCCCAACTCTAGGTGGACCCTAAAACATCTAGAATTGACTCAGTCTCATTAGAGTAAACATTCGTACACCAAAAGCAGAAAAACAAAATACATTTAAGTTTTAATCTCCTGCACATTGTTGCTCCTGTTTTCAAAACATGTCATTCCTCTCTCTCCATATTGTCCATCTACCAACTATGCGATTTAGCTCACTATGACTAATCCTTTTCTATTAGGGATGTAATAGTAGTGACCATGCCAGCTTGCACGCACTACCTTGATGATAGCACAAAAAGTACCTAGCCCAACACCAAGTCCGGCAAAGATACCCAACAAGAGTTTGAAGACTTTTAACACTCTTTGAAAAGGTTGGATGCTTAGAAGAGCCACGGGAGGAGCCTATGGAAGCATACAATATGACCTAATTAGTGCTCAAGGAAGGGGGTCAAAGGCTCAACTCAAGAGAACAGGTGTACAGAAGGCCAAGAGTCAAGAATGGAGTCAAAAGCGCCCTCAATTTTGCACCGATGTTTTTGGCAACAGAATGGAGACAACACATTCCACCCCCAAAAGCACGCCCCCCACAAAATAGGCAACATTTTGGGCCAGTGAACGCTCAGACCAAAAGCGCCTCCTGCGCTTTGCATTCCGAACCAGCAGAATTGAATCCTAGGATGAGCTATTCTTAGTCCTACTTTCAAGGTTAATTTGGGTACTTATTTATGACCAATGTAACCCATAGTATATGTAGTTTCCCAAGGGTTGTTCTTCCTTCTTAGCTAGCCTTTGATGAATATAGATTGTATCCTTACTCAACTTCCAAACCCTCATTGGGTGCTGCTTGACTTGATTGCCTCTTGGGGGTTTCAAATGCTCTTGGTGCTGAATTGAAATTTCCCAATAGAAGGTATTCGGCTTTTTTGCCAATTATTGCCTATTGAATTCAATTATGTATCAAACTTCTATTTCTACACCTTCATCTATTTTATTTTGTGATTCTTTACTTGTTCTTCCATTAATTCTGCTATCACTCCACTTTTCCATAATCATGTAAGAGTATCTTTAGCAGGGCACTAGGTTTACGAGTTTTAGTTCTCAACAGATCATATACACTATGATTTCGACAGTAAAGCTACCCACCACAACTCTGCCCCACCTATGGTTACAGCACACCCAGAGAACCAAAAAGTTTGAGCTACCATCACAGTTTCCTGACTCAATAGTATCTAATGCAACTCAAACATATAATAACAATAAGTTCAGAAGTTTTATGCACATTAAAAATACCAGCCTTATCCCCCTTCTCATTCCTAGCCACACCCACATGCAGTAAACAAAGAAAAGAAGTTTGACTCGAACCCAATAAAAAGAAAAATAAGAAGATGAAAGCAATTTTCTGGAAATACCGGGGGAGGGGGGGAGGACAGGTAGCGTACTGCAGTCAAGCCAACAAGGCCACAACTGGAAAAAAAGAATTATGGGACTGATCATTCTGCTGTTGGAAAGGGTTCATAGTAACAATCAAACACCAAGCATGTGACATTTGACACTTGGAGAAACAACTTATCAAGAGTATTTGCTTAAGATTTCATAAAAGCTACTCAAGTAACTGTGAGATATATGGATTTTACCTGAGCAGCGGCAGAAGAATGATCAGCTGTAATCTTTGGATCAGCCCAGGTGACAGTTGGTGAATTTCCCTCCAGCTTAAAATTTGTACTTACCATTTTTCTCCGAGAGTAATCCGCACAGGCATTATTGTAATATTCAACAAAAGCAAAACCCCTATTACGTGCTGGGTTTTGAGGATCCTTCAGTCAAATATTAGAAGTTTATAATTGTCCATGAGATGCCCATGATGGAGCTGCAACTATTTATATAAGTGTTTAGGACATCAATACAAACCTTTATGAGTTCTATAGTTTCCGCACCAGGACCAGTCCCATCAATGACTTTTCTGAAGTCATCATCAGACCAGCTCTTTGGTACATTACCAATGAACAATCTGTATTTAGTTTCTGACAGTGAACACCTTAAGGTTTTTCCCTGGATTGATAATAAACACAAAAACAAATAAATTACAAATTTATGCACTTAAACTAAAAGAGAAGATAGAGTTATAGAAAAATATGATCAATGAAGCCAAGTGTGGATGCAGAAATCACCTTATATTCTTTGTTATGCAATTCTTCAATAGCCTTTTGTGCCTCATCTTTTGTTTTGAATGCTACAAAGGCAAAACCCTTGCTTTCACCAGTATCCCTATTTCTCATGACTCTGACCTGCCAAGATATGAGACGATGCCACAATCAGGGAAAAGCAAAAAAATGAAGTATGTCACAATTCACAAACATATGCCTCTTGCAGAACTTTCACATTACTTCCAGGGTAGTAATTGGAACTACCTCATGTATTTCACCGAGTGGTTCACAGAGATCCCTCAAGTCTTCTTCAGAAACATCTCGAGGAATACCACCAATAAAAACCTCAGACCCATGTGGAGGGAGAGCTAGAAGTTCAGCATGCTCTTTTTGTTCCTCTTCAGAAAGAGAAGCACTAGGCTTTTCTTCATCTGCAGCAGGCTCCGGAACGTCAACCATATCTGCTTCAGGAGACTGCTCTCTCCCACTGTCTCCACCTCCAGAATCATATGATTGTTCTTCGCCATTTTCATCACCGACTTCTCCGGCTCCTTCATCTTCAATAAGTTCTGCATCTGCATCTTCATCTTCCTCAGAGTAATTTTCATCATCAAGATCCACACGGTCATCAATTTCAGTATTCTCTGCCATGACTGTTTCGGGTTGCAGATTTTCTCATACAACAAATAAACAGGCCTGCAGACCACATTTATGTTAGCTTTTATCCTTGTTGACAGATATACATCAATCGATCAACCAATCAGTCAATCAACTGTTTCACACCCAAATTACTTAGGGTTAGCTATATAGATATGTCAAAGGTTGGCAAAATCATATTTTTCTTTAAAAGAGCAAGTACACCCTATGGACATGCAAGTAATGAAGGAAGTTCAGTGCTTTCTCCTGTTGTCCACCAAGAAGGAAAGACATGTAGGGCAGATAATATTTCAATATATTCAGGGAGACAAAAATACAAAATCAACAAATGTGCAAACAGGTTTCAAACTTATAGAAACACTACTTCTACCACTTTCTTCATTTTCCATCTTTCGAAGCCCAATGTTCATTAGCCCATGGTGGCATAAATATAAGATGAAGTAGTAAACAATGGAGAAATGTAACTTCTTGCGTCATAAGAAAGAAAATACACTATTACCAATAGACCAAAAGATAAAAATGCATAGAAAAATAGCAAAGACACTTCCTCAAAAGGTTAAGATAACTTTCACCACTTGTTTGTCTAGTGTTAAAATAATTAAGTGCTCAAAATGCCTATAGAAGGACAAAAGCTCTTCAGTGGACTCAACCAGTGTTCAGGGAAGCGTGAAGCGGAAAAAAGCGATAAGGCCCCGCTTCACGCTTTAAGCGATAAGGCCCCGCTTCACGCTTTAAGTGATGAAGCGCTCGCTTTAAGCGATGAAGAGCTCACATACTCATTCTAGTCTGTGAAGCATAGAAGGCTCGCTTTCCTGAACACTGGACTCGACCAATTTTAGAACCAACATATAACTATGAACTCATATAACAATTCAGGTATCTAAGGAGTTAAAATCAAAGTTACATACATGAAATCAGCCGCAAAACAAAATCTTAGAAATCAAACATCCCAAAAAAAGATAATTTTGAAAACCCAGAGCTCAAAAATTAACAAAATAATCAAATGCTCAATACACCTATAAAAAAACAAAAGCTGTTCACTGAACTCAACCAATTTTACTACCAACATATAACTATGAATACATTTAACAATTCAGACATCTGAGGAGTTAAAATCAAAGCTAAAAAAATATGAACACGACCCCCCAAGACAAAAACCATTTTTTTCCTTTCAAAAATGGTAAACAGAACAACCAGGGTCGAAGCCAGGACACCACAAGGGGGTTCATCAAAAAATTACCTTAGTGAAAATTCAGTCTCCCATTGACAACGACCCAAATCAAAGATCCGAAAAAAAGAGAGAAACTTGAAAACCCAGAGCTCAAAAAAACAAATGCACCCAGAAAAACTAATGAGTAACAAAACCCTAACACAAACATAGATAAGTCCGTACACATCTATCAACGTTTTATGTATAAAATTCAAGATTCTGAACCGGTAATTCAATCTAGAGAGAAATAAAAACATAGAGATGGTAAAAATTGATAAAGGGCAAAAGGAAAAAACCTTGTATGAGTATGGGCGGAAATGATAAATGGCAGAAATAGAGAATGTGAGAAGAAGACATTATATGTATATGTATATGTAGTAGTAGTAGTAGTAGAAGAAGAAGAAGAAGAATATATGAGTATTGGGGGGATTTGCATACCCAAAATTAGAGAATTTTTTGCTTATCTGTGTTGTGTTTCTGCTTCTTTAGGAGGAGAGAGTTTGAAGGCGAAGAAGCTAAATCTCAACAATACTGTGAAATTTACACACACAAAAAAGCTCTTTCAACCTCTCTTTTATACTGCCTGCGATTTCAGTGTTCCCAATTTGGCCCTAATTTGGGTATCTGGTACTCTCTACCCCTCGCTGCCTCTCAAAAAGAGGTTGATTTTGTCAATTCATAGATAGAGTTGTAGGGGTATTATCGTCAATTTGAAGAAAAAAAAGACCCAAAATTGCCATTGTACTATTGAAAAAGGATTGTGTTTGGTATGAAAATTTTCCAAATTTCTCATGTTATGTTTTGGAAAATTTTATTTTTGATATCAACTTATTTTCCTCAAATTTAAGGAAATTGTCTTACCTCCAAAAGATAAAGAAAATATTAATTCGGGATCCAACTTCTGATTTTAGATTCGAAAACTGAATTTCGAACTTTAATTTGAGACCCAACTTCCGAGTTCCGTATTGGGTCAGATCCTATTTTGATGTCGGATCCCGAGTCATGATTTGAGATTAGATTTTGGATTTGATGTCGAGGTCGGGTTCTGATTCAGGTGTCGTAGTGGCGTTCCGAGTCATGTGGCGGGATGGGATTCCGAGCCGAGGTTGAGGTTGGGTCCCAGCTTTGATGTCAGGTTGGGTCCCAGATAGGGAGTCTGGGTCGAGTCCCGCAATGGGTGTCGGGATCGGGTCCCGAGTCGGTGATAGGTCATATTTTGATTCAAAAGTCATTGGTTGTCAAGGTCGGGTTCTGATTTAGAAGTCAGTTCTTGGGTCATAAGTTGACGTCATGACTTAGGTCAAATGTCTAGTTCACGTATCGAATCCATCATCGTGGTTGGGTGTTAGGGTCAGATCTCAATAGAAAATTGGATTTTGATTCAGAGGTCACATTTAGGTGCCACTCAATAGGAATTAGGCGATTTTCTCAAATTTTTTATGTATATTAGTACATGAATTTTTTGGTGATATGAATTTCGAGCATATTTTTCAATAAATTTTACATGACCCTTCGCAATAACCTGTGGGAACAATACGTATAGCTTCACCATGATACACATCACTTTTTTAGCATTCAAGAGCCACGCAACAAGAATTAGGCGATTTTCTTAATTTTTTGTGTGTGTAAATGATTTTTTTTGTAATATAGGTTTGGGTACATTTTTTGCAAAAACTTTATAGAATCCTATGTAATGACCTATGGGAAAAATAAATATACCCCACCATGATGCAAACCACTTTTTTAGCATTTACGAGCCATGCAACAAAATTTAGGAGATTTTCTGAGGTTTTCATTGGTATGAATTTTTTGGTGATATAGATTTCAGACACTTTTTTTTTGTAAAATCATTACAAGACATTTTGTAACGACCTATGTGAACAATACATATAGCCTCATAATGATTCATGCAACTTTTTAAGTAATAAGGGGTATTCAACATAAATTAGGTGATTTTCTCAATATTTCGTGTGTTTTTAAATGAATTTTTTGGTGATATCGATTTTGGATATTTATTTTGCAAAACTTTACATAATCCTCTGTAATGACCTGGGGAACAATATGTAGTCTCACCATGATCTACACCACTTTTTGGCATTTAGGGGCCACTCAACAAAAAATAGACGATTTTCTCAATATTCGTGTGTGTTAGAATATGAATATTTTGGTGATATGAATTTCGGACACATTTTTTGCAAAAACATTACAAGACCCTCTGTAGTGACTTGAAGAACAATATGTATACTCACTATGATCCACACCACTATTTTATTATTTAGGGGTCACTCAAGAGGAATTAGACGATTTTCTAGGTTTTTCGTGTGTTAGTACATGAATTTTTTGGTGATATGAATTTCGAACATATTTTTTGCAACAATTTTATAGGACTATTTGTAATGACTTGGAAAAACAATATGTATAGCCTCACCATGATACACGCCACTTTTTTAGTATTTACGCGATTTTCTTAGTTTTCGTATGTGTTAGTACATGAATTTTTTGATGATATGGATTTCGGGCACAATTTTTGCAAAAGGAACAATATATGTAGCTTCATCATGATCCACGCCATTTTTTTAGCATTTAAGGACCACTCAACAAGAATTAGATAATTTTTTGTGTTTTTAATATATGAAATTTTTGGTGTTATAGATTTCGGTCACATTTTTTGAAATAATTTATAGGACCTTACATAATGACCTGGAGAACAATATGTATAGCATCACCATGATCCACACCACTTTTTTAGCATTTGGGGTCCATTCAATAGGAATTAAGTTATTTTCTTAGTATTTTTGTCCGTGTTCATGATTTTTTTTGGTGATATACCTTTCGGAAACTTTTTTCCAATATCTTTACAGGACCATATGTAATGACCCGGGGGAACAATACTTGTAGTCTCATCATAATTCAGGCCATTTTTTTTTGCATTTAGGAGTCACTCAACAAGAATTAGGCAAATTTTCTCAGTTTTTCACGTGTTAGTCCATGAATTTTTTGGTGATATGGCTTAGGGCACTTTTTTTTTTACAAAACCTTTACACGACCATCTGTAATGACACAAGGAACAATACCTATAGCCTCACCATGATCCACACCACTTTTTTAACATTTAGGGGTCACTCAACATGAATTGGGCGATTTTCTCAATTTTTCGTGTTCATGAATTTTTTGGCTTTCAGACACTTTTTTTCAAAACCTTTACCTAACCTATAGCCCCACCATGATCCACACACTTTTTTTTAGCATTCAAGGCCACTCAATAGGAATTAGGGGCCACTTTTTTAGCATTTAAAGGTCCCGAAATAGAAATTCAGGATCTTGTTAGTTTTTCTTGTGTTTTTTTGTTTTAGTCCATGAAAGTTGGGTAAAATCATTGACCTAATCATTATTTATCTTACATTATTAAAATTCTGATTATTGTTATAATCATAATTTTGCCTAGGTAGAGATATTACATAATTTTGTTTTAATTTGTCTATATGGCTGCAAGAAAGCATGCTTTTGATTTGTATCCTGGATGAGGAAGAAGATGTCTCTGATACAGAATGCCAACAAAATGGAGCTACGCAAGTTGAACAAGGAGTGCTTAAAGCACCCAAATATCCTATTTTTATCAGTTCCATATACAATTGTTTTATAGAGTAAACATAAGATTTTCTTTGATTGAAACTGGTTTAGAAGAAAACACTAGGGGAATTACAACACTAGTCAACATTAATAAGAAAGTAAACTAGAAGCTAACAAACATCTTGAGTTGAGAGAACTGAAGTTACTTGAATCTCTCCCAGGGGTAGCTGATGTCTTTTTCAACGCGGGTTTATTCATGGGAAGTCTCTATCAGCCAGAAGCAAGAATGACAAACGTCTTCAAAATGCAAATCATGTGGTGAGAAAATATCAGAACACTTCCAGATGCTGAATTGAGCCTAAACTAGCACCAGATGTGTATTCATGGCTAGACGACCAAACTCCAATAGCGAGTGACAGTGTTCATCAGAGGAAGCCCAAACATCACATTGCAAGCATACTTTACAAGGAAATGAATTTGACTTCGGCCTCCAAGTGGATGCTATGAGAAGTGTAAAATCAAATCTAGGGGTCATCCAATTCAACTATCTGTGCTCTTTTCTCAGCAGCTTTCTTCCTGATGAAGATGCCCCATCTCAATGCTGCTTTCAGTTTGAGCCACCCAACAACAGCCTTTCCTGAACGTGTACGGTCCTCATCAATACCAAAGCTTGAAGACATACTGGGCATGTATGGTGATCCATATGGGTAATTATTATCTTCTGAGGTACTAGAAGAAGCATGATGCTGGCCACCCATGTTGAATATATGGAGAAGATGTTGCATGTCGTCATTCTCTAACATTTCATGACTTCTGGTGCGTATCTCTTCCTCTGTGAAGAAGTCGTCAGCTCCTTTATAGGATGAATTAGGAGTGCTAGCAGCAAAAAAGCTAGAAAACGATGGCTGTGGTGGGTGAAGGGCCAGTCTACTCTCACTTCCAGGTGGCTGAGCTTGTTGCGACATGCCTACAAAGTGGTTTTGAGAAAATGACGCACCACTTAACTGTTCATTGACACTAAGATTCGTGTTCTGAGACTCTGTGGTATATGTACCCATAAGACTATCGTTATACCCTGGCAAAACAGAGATATGTTCATTATGAAGCAAAACTTGATAAAAGATATGCAAGAGACAAATGGGTGTTATTGCATATCTAATGAGTTAGCTCAACTGGGCAATTATTCATACAGAGATCAGCCAATTGTTAGGTAAGAGTTACAAAGCATTCGAGTGCTTTACTAGAATGAGATCATGTCATATATGGCAGTAAAATATAAAGCTTAAGGTACTCTGTCCCATATTACGAGACAACTTACTAGGTATGGTGACCTATGTTGCTCAGATTCTTCAAAAATGTTGCCAAAGCCATGTCAGATCCTCCAAAAAGGCACTACTTTTGGAGGATCAAACACGCACCCGTCAACATTTTAGAAGAGTCTGAGCAACATAGATGGTGACTAAGAACTAAATTGCCTTCAACATAACGTTTTTTTAGAAGGTAACTTGTATTCTATTCCAAAAATCGAACCTGCCACAACATGTTACAGGTTTACTAATTGCAAATATAGGAGATTATCAGGAAGATCTTCAACCCTATTAGCAAAATTACAAAAATGCCTAAAGCATTCATCACTGATTGTAGATCTTCCATATACTCTTGTTTACACCAAAAACGTAACAATAGCAAACAATTCATCTTCATCTTCTGTATGTTGTTGCTTTTGTTCTGGAAGCATATGAGATTCCTTTCTTTCCACACAGACCACCAAATACATGGGGGAATGATCTTTCATAAGTTGGTTCAGAGTAAAACATCACATTATCATACTTAGACTATTTTCACACTGATTCAACACTATTGCAGTCCTCTTGGCTCTTCCATTGAGATTTGCAACTAGCTATATTTTCTAAAATAGGTGGAATTGTTGGAGGGAGTAATATGCTGAAACAATGGATAACTTGCTTAGACAGGAATTCACTTGTGACACCTACAGTGGGTTTCTTTTAAAGCACTATAGCCCCAGAGCCAAGATGTTTTTGCCTCTGTACGTGTGGATAATAGAGAACAATGAAAGCCCAAAAGTCACAAGCTGTGTTGCTCGGACTCTTCAAAAATGTCAATCGGTGCCTGCCGGATTCTCCAAAAGTAGTGTATTTTTGGAGAATCCGACACGGGTGCGGCATCGAAAGTGAAGTGTCCGCGCAACTTAGGTCACAAGTATAACTCTCTTTATTGAGTACTGACACTCTCTTTATTGAGTATTGACCAGCAAAGGTTACAACTTACAGTGCTCTACAGATAGATAGATACAAAATTAATTTGTTTTTCCAACTCTTGGGTTGTTAAAGCTATATGTCAAATTTTGATGTCTTATTGCAAAGAACTATTCCCAATAAACCCATAACTTTTGGATATGAAGGCATAGTTGATTAAATGATGAGAAAGCGCAAGCAGGTAAAAATGACAAACCATGTTGCAGGAAACAAGTTATCAGAAGATCACCAATCATAGACTGGCAAAGGACGAGAACACGGTAACACAGGTCTAGGACAGCACTGTCTTAAACTTAAGAAAAGGGCATGCCAGAGAATATCCGATGCGTTATTTACACTCAAAGCTCAGGCTTATGTTACTGGATGGGTGGAGTTTCTTATCATTTATATTCATATTTAGAAATGAATTATCTTTCAGTTACCAAAGGAGCTCACTAAGAAGCCAACTCAGCAGTAAAATCAAAACAATGAACACAATAGAACACACTTCAAGATAACATTTCTTAAGCATCGAACTAATATCTTGCATCTGATGCATATATATATATACCTCCCAATCCCATGTTCAATCCTGAATTCATAGGAGGCTGCTCTGATGAAGTTGAAGCAGGAAGACTTGGCAGATTGAGTTGATGATCAATTGAATTAGGATGGTTCTGAGAACCAGTTGAAAGATCATACTGAGGAGCATCTGAGGTTTTATTCTGATTAAGGCTTAAAAGAGATTTGCCATCATATTCAACAACATGCATCCAGTTGTCATATGCCTTCTTGACTAAGTTGTCCACATATTCCTGCAAGAACAGTTTGATGTTGGCTTAAGCTCTTCCTCATACCGGGAAGGTACAATCTAAAGTCAAGCTTATGCAAATGGTAGTAACATGTTAATTACTAATAACTACTACTTTCACCGTTTTACAATATGACAGTGACAAAAGAAAGAGTACAAACCACATCAAAATATAGGCTAAAAACAATAACTCCCAAGTCGGCTATATGAATCCTCATTTCGTCATTTAAGCTCATATCATATCATAGTAATACAAACAAAATAAAAGTGAAAAAAATACATTAAAATCATATAAAAAATAAAATAAAATAAAATAAAAGAGAAAAATACAACAATAATAATAATAAGAAGAATAATATTAAAAGTTCCATACGAGTCTAAAACCTATACTCAACTAGTAGCTATCACCTATTATGGATCTTTTTCCTCCATTATGCCCCATCTTTAGCTAAGTCTGTATTGATACTAAGCAATTGTAGGTCTTCTGAGAACACTTCATTGCATATAATTTTAGGTCTACTCTGTCCCCTTTTAACACCTTCACTTACCAAAGTTTCACACATACGAACCGGTGCATCTATAAGTCAGTGCAGAACATGTCCAAGCCATCTCAAGCGACCTTCTCGCAGTTTATCCTCAATGTGTGCTACATGCACTTCTTGGCGAATGCGGTCATTTCTAATCCTATCTAATCTGGTAGAACCGCACATCCATCTTAGCATCCGCCATATCCATCTCTGCGACACTCATCTTGTGGATATGTTGGACTTTACCCAACATTCACTACCATACATGATACAACAAAGTCAGTCTTATAGTTGTTATATAGAGCTTATCTTTCACTTTGATAGGTATCCTTCTATCATATAACACCCTGGTAAAACTTCTCCATTTCAACCATCCCATTTTAATCCTATGAGTAACATCTTCATCTATCATTCCATAGTCTTGACAAAACGAGCCTAAATATCTAAATTGTTTGAATTTTAGCACTGCAATACCATCTAGTCTCACCTCAACTTCTCTCCTCTCATGCTGACTAAACCTGCAATGCAGGTATTTAATCTTACTTCTACTTATCCGAAAACCCTTACTCTCTAACATGCTTCTCCATAGTTCAAGCTTTTTGTTGACATCCTCGTTTCGTCAATAAACATAATATCCTCAGCATTTAAAGAGGCTAAAAACAACTTTAGTAGAAAAATCGTGCAAATTGCATAAACATAGGGTGGCGGCTGGAAGATCGGTATTGGGTTTAAATAGGCAGAAAACGGCTTTAGTAAAAATACTCGGTCTCAAATACTTTAGGGTCAAACACGGTTGGGCCGAAAGATTTGGGTTGTGAATAACAAAAACCTAGATTTAACCCCTTTAGGGACATGCTCGATAACACCCATTGCCTTGACTTCGGTATCCAATATGAAAAAGTAAATATTTTTTTTGGAGGTGCTGGAAAAGATGAATTCTTCTCTGCTTTACTGCAAGCAAATTGAAGAGCATAATATTTTTTCTTTTCTTAATTTTACAAAATTATTAGATGGGTCCACAACTTATTCAAAAGAAGAAAAGAGAAAAAAGAATCAAATATAATTATGTAAAAGAGGAAAATGAATTCAAGAATACAAACCTTTTGATCCTCTGAAAGAGAATCAACTGAATGATACTGTCCACCAGAGATTAAACCACACAACTCATAAATATTGCTAAAAACAACCCCGACACTCTTCATATCATCAGGATAATAGACATAGAGCTTCCCACTAAGAACACAGGTCTTAGCATGCTCCACAAGAGCATCCCACATCTTATTTGACATTCCACTTCCCAGGATCTGAGACAATTAGGTGAAAAATAAAAATAAAATGTTGGATATAACCACAATTATCAAATTAATTTCCGACGTTATAGGTTTGATATTATTACATTTCGGAGCCTCTGAGAGTCTCTCACAATGAGCCGTAGAAAGTCTTCCACCGTATATATGCCAGCTTTATTTAGCCTCTTGTGGAAGGATCCATCTTTTCCTATCTTTTCCAATCTCCAAACATCATCGTTTAATGCAGGTGGATAATGTTTCTTGTACACTGAAGAATAAGACAGTCACGGAACTACAACAGATAAGATAATTGTGATTTGCATAAAAAATGGCACATAATTTGACATTTAACAGACTCACATTCTCCTCGATGATCCTTCACACTGAAGGCTTCTGTTTTTGCCTCTCGAATATGAATTCCCTCTCGAGAACCTGATACAACTTTTAAGCCTAGCCTGAACTTTCTGCTTCTAATCCAGCTAGAGTTGTCAGTAAATGTAAACTCACCAAGACTACCTACACCTTCCTTCAATATCACTTGCAAGTCCCCTGTAAGAAGCGGCCTTTTCCCATCACGCTCCTTCACAATGTGAGACTCAAATTCTTCTTCAGTCCATCCATCATCGTCCTCATTATTAAAATCTCCTCCAAGCACAACAACATCTAGTTTAACAGAGGACTCTGGGCCGACTGTTACAACATGGCCTGTATTTCCATTAAGCAAGACAATATGGATAGCAGAACCCTGTTCTCCTTCTACTTTCCCTCCTGTAAAGAGAGGCAGTGACAATTTAGACCTGAACTGAAGCTGCAAATTTCTCCCATTTGGCCCTTCAATTCTTTTTGGAGAAACCCTGCATCATTATTTAGATGTTCATATCAAGGTGGAGTGGACAGTCACTTAAAGCAAAATTACATGGGAACTCAAGTAGGCCTAACTCAAACCCCAAAAGCTAGCTATTGAGGTGGGAGAGCCAAAGGCTGTATAAACTCCACCTCAGCACATAGTAGTATAGCTGTGAGACTGGACCATAACAAACCACCAAGCTCCGCATCCGTCATCCTCGATGGCTGTATGCTAGACATTACTAGCCCCAGACGAACACTGCAATACCAGCGTCACCCTCCAAGGCACGACGGACATAAAGGGCGATGGTGGCTCTGATACCATGTAACAACATCGGGTATCACACCCCAAAAGCTAGCTATTGAGGTGGGAGAGCCCAAGGCTATATAAATCCCACCTCAGCACATAGTAGTACCGATGTGGGAGTGGTCCATAACAAATCAGAGGCATTACTCTAGCTTTTGATGAAATTACCTTAGTGGCAAAGAGTTGAGTGGCAAAGAACCTCAAGGCTCTGATCCAAATTTAACACAGGCACTATTTTTAAGCTAACCAACACTATAGAGAAAAGAACAAAGATTGCATATTTTTTAGTAACATCCAAATGTTAGTCATGCTAATTCTTGAATTTATTCCATTACGTAATTAGCATCCAATGGAAGACTAGTCATAAATCTATACAATTTGAAAGAAGAAACTTATCAAAAGAAGTCAAGTTAATTACAGATTGAAGTTTGGAACTATGACAATTACAATAAAACCAGCGAAGCTTGAAAAGGTTCACATAAATTATAAAATACCATGGAGTACTTTAATGTGAGCAGATCATATTAAGCAACAGATATTAAGAGAAAGAAAATAGTTGATTCCAATCTGATTGAAGCCTGGGTCCCTTTTCCATTTAGTATGCTTTAATATCTAACCATTTGTGGAGCTCTGTAAATTGATAAAGACTTAACAGAGACATTTTTTAAACTATATAATACCTTTCCAAACTGACATCATGTCTCCGTAACCACTCGTTTGACCAAACTAGCTCTTATATTGCTGCCATGCAGCACTATCATTTCATGAAAAATCTACAACGTGGAATCTAATCAACAGAACATACTGAATACATGACTGCTACTATGGTGCCTGCCTGACCTAAATTTGTAACGTCAATCAAAACCAGGCAAACCTCCTCTCTTATGTTCACATCTCAATTCTATTTAGAGCAAACAATGATAGGTTCAAAGGTAAATCAAATGATCCTCAAGGGGATAAATTGTAAACACCTAGAATCTGACATACCTTGCATTAAGTTTAGTAGGGCCAAGTTTTGCCAAAGCCCGCTCCACTTCTTCACTAACCTAGTGAGCACAAAGGAACATCCAGAAATAAAGATACAAGAACCACCAAATCCAGAAGACATCTTGTGCAAGTGCAACAACAAAAGAAGATTAAGTATTGCGCAGTGATCCCAAAAGCAGGAAACATAAGCACGCTTCAATGTTGTTTCCAACCAATATAGGAGCTTGTGTACTGGTGAATAGACTTTCATGATCAAAATCTTTCAATGCCATGCAGCAGTACATGAAAAAATAGCCATTCCCAAATGTATTCACAATAAAACCTTGAAATTGAGATCAACAAATCACTTTCCCATACACAACTTAAATCACATGTTCTGTTTAACAGAAGAGAGAGTCTAACACACTTAAAACCGTCAGATAAGAAAGAGAAACTTGAGCAAATGGCATCTCAAGGAAGCATTGACACTGTGCACGTAGGCATAGATATTGAGAACACTCTCACGGGTAGAGAGAGAGAGAACTCTGTAGAGATTACAACCGCTATTGTTAACAGAGGCGGACCGGACCTCCTTGGGTAGGGGCGTCATGGGCACCCGGTAACCTCGGCAAAATGTATGTATATATCTTAAATAGTGTATATATTTATGTATTGGCACCCCTAGTAACAAAGGTAAAGTGGTTCCACTGGTTGATTTGAGGTGCACAGGTGGACTAAATAGCAGGCTCACCCGGGTTCGGTTCCCACAATAGAATTTTCCCAAATTTTCAATTTTTGACATTTTAGTAGTTACAGTCAGTTTTGTTTTGTTTTGTTTTCGGTTGCTTCTTTTTTAAAAGTATAAATCAGAGAATTCCACCCGAAACTTTGTAGTGAGTAATTGATATGGCTTTGTTATTTGAAGAAAAAAAAAATTAACATGTCTACATTAAAGATAGTGGTCCCCCCTGCAATTTCAATACCTGGATCTGCCTCTGATTGTTAAAAGTTATAATCCAAAACAATGACATATCAGACAATGGCCACATAAACCCGTGCCATAATCATCAGTTCTAAGCAGTCCTTTGAGATCAACTATCTATAACTTGTTCTGTTTAGCTCGTATGGACATAAACTTATGCATTTTTTCATTTTTTAAGTGTTAATGTTGTTATACACTAATAAGTAAATATTTGCAGCTTCCAACTCATACTGGAATTAGATATAGTGTCACAGCAGTACAAGGTATAACTGAATGGGTGGTTGAGACTTCCATGTATTAAGGTAATTAGAGATCACAATGAAAGTGTTTCTTAGCATCCGGCGAACAGGAAGAGAAGTTACAAAAGGTCCTAATAGCTTACAACTCTCCGAAGAATTGGCTCCAGTGATGAGCAGAGTTTCTGCAGACTGTCCACCTTGAGCGCTTCAACAATAACACTGCATTAACCATGTAGTTTTCAATAAATGATGTAATTGTTACCATGAATGATACAAAGAAGATGAGCTCAGCTAGAATAGGTATTGAATTACAGCTTCACAGAAAAGAATAAGATAAGCCAGTTCACACAGTTTCGTGTTAGATCGAAGCACAAAATATGACATCCAATAACTATAAAGCTATTGTTTTGGATTAAAGAAACTATGAAAAAAACAACATATTTTTAAAAGGAAAAAATTGTAGTCTAGATGATGACACTTAAAGTAACACAATTGACTGACCATCACATAGAATAGGCTTGTGAGAGAGGCATCTGCCAATTTGACGGTCTGAGATACCGAAGTGTATATACGATTTCAAAGAAGTTGGCTTGATATGCTCATGTATTTTCAAAGTTACAAATTAGAAGGGATACCGTTCATCTCTTTGCAAGGTCTGGCTAATCCTACTGACAGTTAATAGCTCAAACTTTGACTAGACATGGTAACTTACCTACTTCATCACTACTATTACTGTGGCAAGCAATCATGCCATATCCATTTCGCAAAACAAGAGGTGGCAACTGTCACAAATGTAGCTCAGATCACCTCAAAACGACTTCCTCAGGAGACATCAGTCCATATATTACACTTAACAAACTGAGCCATGATATAGCAGACAACACTATGAACCTCTGGAAATGATGCACCACATCAATATGTCCGGGAATGTAATACTTAAGAATTAAGCTTAAGAGAACATACTTCAATTGTCACTAGAAGAACAACAAATTGGCTAGTCATCAAGCCAGATTTAACTCTTCCTTCCCCCAAGTTCCAAACAACCATCAAACAGATTATCTGTTCTCTATGGTCTTCGCTATGATACAACAAACATATCCATCAAGATTATAACTTTTCTTAACAAATTTATTACCCACTCCCCATTATCCTGTGATCACTCTCAGCCTTCACCCTCCACAAGAATATGCAGTGTCTTTCAATAAAAGTAGCTACTGAAACATGATTACTGATTTGATGAAAAATCAAAGTGCGACCCTGTTACTCTATTGGCAAAATCAGCTCAAGAAGAAAGTAGTAAAACCTATTTACATTGTACATTTTCTACACCCTGATGTTATAGGTTAAAATGAAGATTATGGTAAATTTACCTGGCAAGAGCTGGTCTTTTTCTATCAGGTTGACGTTCTTCACTACTGCTAACATCAAGTCTACGTTTCTCTCCACTGGGTCTTTCCATGAAATTCCTCTCAATTACTGTATTGGGTATCTTTAGATCTGATTTTTCAGTTCAAATTTGAGCTCCCGAAATTCCTAACGGGAAGATTAAAAAGAGGAAAAATTAAAGAAACCAAAGATGAAAGCAAAAAGGGAAAGCGGGAAAAATTGAAAGAAAAAAGCGAAATGGTTGAGAGGTTTCGCGGAAATTTCGAGGAAGATCTTGAGATTCTGTTTTCATGGCTGCCTGCCTTTGTCTTGTATGCTGGATATTTATTGATTCGGGTCGTATAAAACAATATTTTATTTCAATATTAATAACCATCAATGTTTCCGATAGATTTTCGGCTTAAAGGAAAATATACTCCATAATAATACAGAAAAAAGAAGTAATAGAAGTACAAGAAATAACAAAAACAGTAGATATAATATAATAGTAACTGAAACAAAATAATATGATAATCAAAGTACAAGACAATGAATAATAATAACATAAACTAAAGGATACGAAACTATAGGAGCATACTATGTAACTACTAGTATGAACGGATAACAAGATAACATACTTACATTTTATCCTAATTTGTAACCTCTTATTTAAGGTCATATGTAAACTGGAAAAGGGGCGAATCTATGTATGGCCGTAGGGGCGCCACGGCACCCAGTGATCTCGATTGAAATTTCGTTTATACATGTATATATGTATAGGATATCGATAAATATTGAACTTGCCACCCATAGAACAAATGAACTGCATGGTGCCAGTGGTGGAAGGTTGAGTTTTACTCCCCAGACACGCGGGATCGATTCCGCATAAGAAAATGCTTTACTATATAATATCTTAACATGACATAAAACTTCTAAATTTGTATTTGTTAACTTTTTTTCTCTTTTTTATTTTAGACATGAAATACTACTCTTTAAATTTAAGTTTATGTGATACACTTTTTTTCTTAGATTATTTCAAAAGAATATTACTTTTCTATTATTAGAAACTAGTTTAATTTGTAATTTTCCTTTTGCCTTAATGAAATAATTTATGGTCATATAATGATTAAGATTTGTTTTAGATATTCTCCTTCAAAATTTCCTTTTCTTTTTGTCAAAAGTTTTGAAACTCAATGCCAAATTTCTCTTACCCTTTGTTCTATTATCTAAATCATCTGAATGCGTATGAAAAAAGAAATAATTTAGAATATGATAATTTAAATCTTATTGAGCATTTAAAATTACAAAAATAAAATGCATGTTGCTTTAAAAGACGACATGAAAATTATACTAAAATTTCATAAGAATTTATTGGTCTTTTTAAGTTTTTTATTGTTGCGAGTCAAAACAACAACATAAGACTTTATTTCTGTTATTGAAATTGTGCATGTACAATAATTCCAATCACTTTATTTAAGTCTGTTACATAGAGCGTGAACAATTAATAAATATAAATAACTATCTCATTATTGAGTGTATTTAAAATGTGAAAATTCACCAAGTGCAATCATAGAGGATATTGTTGGAAGTGTTTTTCTTTAATGTCAAGTTGTCATTATTTACTTATTTATTTTGATTCAATTGTCTTTATAAATTGAAAAGTTGAATAATCGAACAACAATCCCAAGTAGCTATTTATAAGGTCAACATAAGTTAAATATTTGATCGATTTAATGAACGCATCTATTTAATGGCAATACGGCATCACAACCTTTAAATCCTGAATCCGCCTTTGCCTTTTCACATTTCTGAACCATTTCAGTCTCCATCGAAACCATTTCCGCCTTCTTCCGAATATTTTCATTTCTTATTTTATCTCTTTTAATATGCCCACACATCTATCTCAACATCCTAATTCCTGCAACTTTCATTTTCTCAATGTAAGAGTTTTTGACTGACCAACACTCCACCTCATGTAAAATAGTCGATCTAACTATCACTTTGTAGAACTTGTCTTTAAGTTTTGGTGGCACCTTTTTATCATACAAAACTTCGGATGCGAGCCTCCATTTCATTCACCCTTTTCCCAATGCGGTGAGTGACATCCTCGTCAATCTCTCTATTTTCTTGGATAATAGACCTAAAATATTTGAAATTTATTCTTTTTTGGATGACTTGTGTATCAAGCCTCACTTTCATATATATCTTGTGTGTTAAGTTACTAAACTTGCACTAAAAGTATCATGTCTTTGTCCTGCTCAACCTAAACTCTTTCAACTTAAGGTTCTGTCTCCAGATCTCCAACTTAACATTAACTTTGTCGAGAGTCTCATCAATCAAAACAACGTCATCTGCAAATAACATACATTGTGACAGCTCACTTTGAATTTGTTGCGTCAATGCATTCATCTCTAACACAAAAAAAAATGAGCTACAAGTAGATCCCTGGTGTAACCCCATTAAAATTGAAAAGTGATTTTGATAGCATCCATGTCAGCCTACTTGTACATAAGCCAAAAAGTGTATAAAATAACAAAAAAAAAAAGAGTTCAAGGGGGTAATAGGACATTAGTTTAGTTAAGACGTGTCTCTGAGATTTTGATCATAGTCTAAGGGGGTACTTGTGCCTTATCCCAATTTAATTATGTGCCAATTTTATTGGGTCGAGAGCTTGATATTTCAGTAAAGAAGGATAAAAGGTCGAATCTATATTCATATCAAATTTCTAAATATGTACCACTAACCATAAAAAAAAAATCGATTATCAAAAAATATATATGATAAATTAAAGATAAAATCACGTTAATATTAAATATCACAAGATTATGCAAAATATCTCATATCATGATATTATTGTTTTAGTGCATATGGAGGAAAATATTTTATAATCAAAATATCCTCTCTCGGAAAAACAAGTTTTTTGATAAATGAGGAAAATAATTTCCAGTAGAGAAAACAAATTTCATAAATGTCATTTCAAGTTCATTATCTCCTCTTCACCCAACCAACACCCTCGCCCTATCCTACCCTCAAAGTGATTTGCTAGATTACATAGAAATGATTTTTTAATAATAAAATTTACTTACTTGCTAAATAAAATAAACAAACTCACTTGTTTTTCATTAGAAATAGTTTTTAATGAAAAACGTTTTCCTTCGTTCCAAACACACCTTTAAACAAAGCAACCTTATTTTTTCTTAATCACATAAGGGGTACGGGAAGGAAAAAAGGGGAGGGAATTATAAGATGAATAATCGAATCCTCAACAGCAACAGGTTGAAAGTTCAAGTAATTCAACATGATTCAAAACAGGAATGGTAGCTTGAGGAATTGAAACGCAACTGCATCATATAAAAATGATGATGAATAATTCAAATGCAAAGATTACACAAATAATTAATTGAGAAAAATCATTGTGAACAAACCTTAGTCATAACGTAAGAAAGAAATTAAAATACTATATGCTAAAAATATTCGCAATAAATAAAATAGGCGCCACGCTACGGATGAGACATTTTTTCTCTCTTTTTCATATGAAGGGGAAGGTGCCAAGGTTAAAGAAATAACGATGCTACTGCTGCTGCTTCTTGTTCTTCTTTTTACCTTTCCTCTTATCTCTCTTACTCTGTGGCTTGGGCCGAGATCTCTTTTTTGCAGATTTCTTGAATGGTTTCTTCTTACTTACCGGAATGTTTTGCTTGCTGTTTTTAGTTTCTATAGCATGTTGAACTATTGCTGATGGTGGTGGCACTTGAGCTGGGGATTCTTCTTCTTCACGAGAGATCTCACTTGTTGTCACGATGACTTGCACATCGCCATTGTCATATGTTGTAGTCCCTTTTTAACAAGAAACAATAATCAATCCACAGGTTAAGTTACATAACTGCTGCTAAACAAATCCTAACTATCAAGTAAAGGGACAGATGTAGCTTAATGTTACCGAGTTCATCTGAACCCAACACAGTACTTTTGACGTGAAACACAATTTTAGGTGTAAAAATTGACTAAAATTGCAACAAATAGCAGATATCAACGCATAATGCTAAAGAACATTAAAGGTTGAACCCATGAAAACGTAAATCTAGGATCCACCTCTGATCAAGTATTAAGTTGACTTTATCTTGTGCCACAAGGACAAAGCCCTACTTAACACCATTTTCATGTTTCTATGTTAAGTCTAGAGAAAAAGTAACTAATACTGTGTGTCAACCACTAGCATTAATATTTATGAAATAAGAAAGGAAGATCCGAGCATCTGGAAGCAAAACTAAAAGAAATTATTGAAGCAAAACTAATTCAGGGGAAGTTTGAGAAGCTTAATCGTCTCAGATACCATCAGTCACTTGGCTATAGTGCGAATAGAACATATACATAAGGCTTATACGTCAATGATGATAATACAGAATTTGCATTTTTGGCAAAGAGGGAAGTGAAGCAGCTAAGAAAATTATTCGATCATATGGTGTGATAAAGTGAAAAGAGCCAGTCAAGGGTGCCCTAAGTTTCTAAACCTTCCCTAGCCTCAGTTAAGTGTAATTCTGCATTTGAACTCTATGGATATTCCCTCTCCCTTGCACAACATAATAACGTGTTTACAAGTATGCTGATAACTATCAAAAGATATTACACATAGGAATTCTCAGCTTTTCCAACGAGGACCAGACCATTCTCAGTGAGAGCTCTGGATAGACTTCAGCACTAAACAAGTTTCCGCTAATGTCATTAGGGAATACCTGAGACTGTTGCATTAGGCTCATTTTCCTCTTCAACGTCGAGGTCCTCATCGGGTTCATCAGTTACAGCAGCTGAATCAGGCGCTGCTCCACCAAAGATGGCAAATTCTCTCTCCTCCTTTCTCTGTAAAAGTAAGTGAAAAAGTAAGATACCCCACCATGACAAGTTTGATTACATCAAGGTTGCAATTAGTAATAAAAGTAACAAATATTTGAATGATCGTACTAACTGCACTGCTAAACTGGAAGCAAATTTGACGCAATTGACGCACAACCAGGCAGATGAAAATGCGTTAAGGCACTTCAGCCATAATCATAAAAGTAACAGTTATTAGAATGATTACCACTACGAAAGAAGCAAATTCGAGACAATTACTGAGACAGCAAGGAACTTCAAAGCCATGAAGGTATTTAACGATAACCTGGATTGTGCTAATCTCCGTAAGAAAAAGTAGAAAAATAAGTCAAATTTTAAAATGCTTTTGCACACTGGTCCCCATTGTTTGTTTATAGATAGGCTTCACATTAAGACCGGTAGAATTTGTATACATGTCTATTTAGTTGAGACTTGAGGGGGTAATTGTCATGCACATAAATAAAATATAACAAGGACCTCATTTAACAAGCCATGGAGCATGACGCCACACTTATAACCTTGGCTATAAAATCACTTTGCTAAGGACGGTTAAGGGAGAAATAAGGACTTGTTCCATGGTGGTTAGTATACATGCATCTGTTATTTGAAGGACCCAGAGAACAGTTTGGGAAGGAAATCAACCTTTCTGTTCTGTGAGTTTACCCCCTAACAAATGTTGACTGGAAAAAGATTGTACTTTGTAGGAGGGTTGTTACCATAAATAATTACTCAGTTACCATAGGAAAAAGTGTTTTCAAATAGCAATCCATAAGACTTAAGAGTAAACGAACGATTCAAGCTCCTTACAGAAGGAAGTTCAGCTTGACAACTCAATAAGTTGTATTGACAGAGCAAAACCACTCTTTCAAAGGTGGGATCAATCCCAACCTATTCTTCTTAGCCTAACAGTCTATTCATGGAAGTAAATTATCCAAAGAGTCTCCTTACTAGACCTAACATCGTGTCATCACTTTCAGATACAAGGAAGTTGGACTAGTTATTAGAAGCCTGTGACAGAGAAGAACAGCAGTAGACAACATGTAGCTTGAACAGCCACGGTTCCGTTTAGTATAAAGATGATGCAATAGTTGAGCTGGTCAACCTCACTCTTTCTTAATTCAAGACTTAGAAAGTCACCAAATGAAGAAAGTAGTTTGAGTTACAATATCAACAATATAAATAACTAAACATGAGTACATTCTATGATTCTAGTAATGCAATAGAGGATAGATAGAGTATACGCAGACCTTACAGGTGTCTCCGAATGACCCTCAACTCAAAACATTGAAGAAAACATAGCAACTAACAACAAAATAAGCTAAAGTTGGAACCTTTTTACGAGCCTCAATACGTTTTCTCCGTAGGGCTTGTTCCAATTGAACTTGGGCATCTTTTCTTCTCTTCTTCTTTCTCTTATGAAACCCAGTAACAAAATCCCTAAAAATCAAATTCAAAACAATCAGTTGAAAAACCAAAAAAAGCAGAACTCAAGAATCGTATATATAGCAAAAGAAAGGGAAATACTTGAGGTCTTTTTCATCGAAAGAAACAGTTAGGGCTTTGTTCTTGAGGGCTCTTTTCTTGATATGTCTACCTCGTATC
Source organism: Solanum etuberosum (assembly GCA_029582245.1). Taxonomy (NCBI): domain Eukaryota; kingdom Viridiplantae; phylum Streptophyta; class Magnoliopsida; order Solanales; family Solanaceae; genus Solanum; species Solanum etuberosum. The sequence continues at coordinate 314 of JAJONR010006685.1, read as the reverse complement.
CTCGGATTTTGTCCTCCATCTCCCAATACAGCTTCAGCTTCTTCCATGGCAGCTCTGTAAAACCTAAAACCCTGAAATTGGAACTAATGCTTCATGGAGTTGTATCTTTAGCTTCACAAATTTCCTACTATCTTTTCTAAACTTTTTAATTTCATATTAACTTATTCACGGTAATAAAATAAGGAAAAATCACCTTACTACACCTCCTTTTTTTTATCCTATTTTCTATTAATTTCTCAAATATCATTCGTTTTTATTTTTATATAAATTAACACGAGTTTTATATATATATATATATATATATATATATATAT
>JAJONR010006684.1:0-34800 GCA_029582245.1 Solanum etuberosum | reverse complement strand
CTATGGACTAGAATGGTCAGTTGTCTGTCAGTCAGACCATCTAAATTCCATTCGTAAATTTCAGAACCACTGTAAGACGTATTAGTCTGGTTCCAATCTCGTTCCTCTATTAACACATCTTGAGGAGTGGGACGTGGATAATAGTACGTCTCCATGCGAGGCTTGTCAGCATACCTGAATTTCTGTGGTTTTCCCAGTTTATAAATTTCTGAGATATCAGGGGTTTTATCATTAAAATCAATTTCATTTTTTGAAAGGTTAATAGGGTCTGCCTTTAAACCCGAAAGCTTCTTATCAAGAAGTTCTTCTAAGTCATTTAAAGAAGACTTAATTTTAAAATCAGAAATATCTGGAGGTCTCTGAATGTAAGTAGGAGTGGTTAGATCTCCTTTACCAGAACTGGAAGCAATATCTCTTTCATTCTTGCTTATCTGCTTAATCAAAGAGGTTAATTCATCAAGCTTTTTATCAAGGGTACTAATATGTTCACCCAAAACTTTAACATACAAGCTTTGATAATTATTTTGAGAAATTAAAATATTAATTTCAGCAATACTAATCTTTGCAACATCATCATTTATGAACTGTTGAAAAGCAGAGAAAGTAATACCTGTATTATTGGGAAGAATAAAGGGAGACTGGGGAGGATAAATCGTTTTTATGATTTTTCCATTATATTATATTATATTATATTATATTATATTATATTAAAAGAAGACACAATTTCACACTGAATAGTTAGGACTTTTTCAATGAGTTGTGACTTTTACGATGAGTTGTGACCTTTCCGAATAGTTGTGACATTTATGATAAGAAACAATATGCACATGCTCATACTACCCTTTGTTAACTATAAATTGAGGATTTTCCTCACATTTTTAAACAGAGATTATTTTATATTCTCTATTATTCTCTTCTTAAAAACTCATGTTTGATTTAGAGACGTTGACAATCTCAAAGTTCAGTGAAATTTGAACACTCCCTATCATGAATGTTAAATTAATATAATACTCCAACTAAAAATATCCTATTTAGTATATCTTCTATATTTTATAACAATATTTATTTATATTATATTATATTAAAAATAAGAACTCCAACAATACAATAATAACTAAGTAATGCACTACGAGGAAGGGAGGAGAAATTATATTTAAGAGGTGTAACTAAGAGATTTTAATAATGACTAACTTTCAGTAGTAATCATATTAAAATTTATATCCACTATTAATAGGAATTTATACTTAATCATTCATCTGATAATTGCTTAGTTAATTTTCTTTATTCAATAATATTCACATTAATTTTAAAAATAGTGTAGTACATGGTTTGATATTCACGTGCAACGCACGTGCGTTAAAACTAGTCATACCAAAGATATGAACTTAAATAAGAGGGTTATGGAGGTCGTGGATAAGAATAAAAGATTAGTAGCAAGTTGAGCGTTGTTTTAGTACTAGCTATTCATGTTTTTGACTTGAGGGAAGATAGAACATCGTGTTTGTCGTAGTATTAGCTTATTCATGTAGTTTTTTACTTTTGGGATCTAATATCATGTGTGGTTTACTATATTTAGGTGATTGCACTCTGTTGTTGTTATTGTTACGGTTCCTTACATATATGCTCTCCACTCCTTTGCTATTAATTATCATGTTTTTGTCCACTACCGTTTTTTTAATCACTATTTTGAGTTGATTGAACCGAGGGTCTTTCGGAAATAACTTTTCTGCCTCGGGTAGGTAGTATCGTACGTAGTGGTAAGACCTACGTACACTCTATCCTCCCCAGACTCTCACTTTGTGGGATTTCACTGGATATGTTGTTGTTGTAATAGCCATATCAGAAGTACTACAAGTTGTATATTTTCTCAACTCAATTCGATTTACGAAATACATTTTAAAATATTGATCAAAGCTCACATAGTCTGACTCTCGAGAAGCAAAACGTGACAACTAATTTGAGACCTAGGGTGTAACAATTTACCCAAAAAAATTCAATTAGGCAACTTCAATTGATGGAAAGTAGAACACTATGGATCCTATAATGCTTGCTAGAATGGAGGCAATCTGTTTTGTCCTAGTCAATTGGGACTTAGTCTTTTTTCCCTAACCATCATTTTTCAACTACCTTTTAATCTAGTCTCCAATTTCTGACCCTATTCTCTTTGAACACTTAAAAAAAGAAACTAAAATGATTTGTTATCCAAAATATTTGTAAAATAATTTTGTATAAAATAATTTTGATTTGTTTTTCATGAATGTATAGTGTGTAGAAAGAAAATCAAGAAAAAAAATGAAGGTAGAAACACTTACTCTTGTGTTAGTTAATTTAGCAGGTATTATGGAAAAAGCAGATGAGTCATTGTTACCAGGAGTCTATAAAGAAGTTGGAGATGCACTCCATACGGACCCAACCGGTTTAGGTTCACTCACGCTCTTCCGGTCCATGGTCCAGTCCGCGTGTTATCCTATCGCGGCTTATCTAGCTGCACGTCACAATCGGGCTCATGTTATTGCCTATGGTGCATTTCTATGGGCTGCAGCTACATTTCTCGTCGCTTTCTCCACCACCTTCTTTCAAGTAGAGTGCTACTATCTCCTGTTTTAGTTTATATGACACACTTGTTCTGTTTTGGAAACTAGACGTCACAAAAAGTTAGATCACGTTCTAATTTTGATAATTTAAATTCGTTAAACTATTCACACGTAGCTTTGACATGATGTTTGCTCTCTTTAACACCTTAAGCTTCTGTATCCAATCAAAAAACGTCACGTAAAATGAAAAGGATAGAGTATAAGTTATTGTACTTTTGTAAGTTGAGAGTGTCTAAATTGTAGTAAAACAGAGGAAGTGATTAAATTGATTATGTGTGTTTGACATTTATACTTGTATGCATTGATAGAGCTAGGGGCGCGAGGGGATTCAAAACTCCCTTCGTATTAAAGTTACATTGTATATATAAGGTCAAAGTTAATTTACGTATATATAATAGATGTTGAAATTCCTTTACTTCTTTATATTTGAATTTCCTTAATGAAAATCCTGACTCTGCTACTACTACTGAGTGTATGCATATATGAATATTAAGCAATTCATGACATCCCTTTTTTGTTGGTAAGTTGGCAGTGTCCAGAGCTTTGAATGGGATTGGATTAGCCATAGTTTCACCTGCTATTCAATCACTAGTAGCTGACTCTTGTGATGAAAATAACCGCGGAATGGCATTCGGATGGCTGCAATTTACTAGCAACATTGGTTCACTTATTGGTGGATATGTTTCCTTATTGATAGCTCCTATAACATTCATGAGAATTCCTGGCTGGAGACTTTCTTTCCATCTTGTTGGTTTGATCAGTGTGGTTGTTGGCATTCTAGTTCGTTTATTCGCGACTGATCCTCATTTCCCAGATGATAATCTAAGATCTAGTAGTAAAGTTCATGGAAATTCCTATTCCTTTATATCAGAAGTTCAAGGTCTACTTCAAGAAGCAAAATCAGTCGTAAAGATACCGTCTTTTCAGATTATTGTAGCTCAAGGTGTTATGGGATCTTTCCCTTGGTCAGCTTTGTCATTTGCTCCAATGTGGTTAGAACTTACTGGATTTACTCATGTGGAGACTGCTATTCTTCTTAGTTTGTTTGTGGTTGGTGATTCCATTGGGAGCTTGTTTGGAGGCAGGATGGGAGACGTTTTATCGCGGAGTTTACCTAATAGTGGAAGGATAATTTTGGCACAAATAAGCTCAGGAACAGCTATTCCACTTGCAGCAATTCTTCTGCTTGCTTTGCCTGATGATCCTTCATCAATTTTCATGCATGGTTTGGTCTTGTTTGTGTCTGGATTTTTCATATCTTGGACTGCACCAGCTACAAACAAGTAAATGATCATTAACTTTACTCTGTCTTTTTAAGTGTTCATTAACTTTATAAGTTAGTTTAACATCGTCGAAATTTGACATAATACATAAACAGACACTCAAACTCGTCCTCAGCAGACAAGTAAACACTCCAACTTACTAAATGATCATCTAGACATCTACGAAAATTTATGTGATACGTCAACGCCAGGTGTCCACGAGATAGAGTGGGGTTGGGTTGGAGTGTTTAGTTGTCAGTTGAGGTGTTTAGATGTGCATTGTCAAAGTTGGAATGCTTACTGAGACCAAGTTTGAGTGTCCGTTTATGTATTATGCCTAAAAAGTTATACTTATTAGAAAGAAATACTACTTCTTTGTCCACTTGTTGCATTTATCATGAAAAAACTGCAGACGGTACTAAAGAGACACCAACAGTCCAATTTTTGCAGAGATAGTACATGAGAAGGCGCGAACGAGTGTCTATGCTCTGGACCGATCTTTTGAATCCGTATTATCATCATTTGCTCCTCCTGTTGTTGGTCTACTGGCTCAGGATGTTTATGGTTATATGCCAGTAACTCAAGGTGCTGATAGTATTTCTACAGACAGAGAAAATGCTACGTCTTTGGCGAAGGCGTTGTTTACTGCAATAGGAACTCCAATGGCACTATGTTGTGTTATTTACTCTTTTCTTTATTGCACCTATCCAAGGGATAAGGAAAAGGCTCAAATGGAAGCTCTGATCGAATCCGAGATGCAACGCTTAAGCTTGGATCCTTCATCTCTTACCGGACAATATTCACTAGTCAAGTCATCCGAAAACCAAGAGAGTTATAACGATGGAAAAATCGTAGAGGAAATGGACTACAATGAGGATGGACTTGATTTTGAGGAGGGTGATGACAAGACATTAATCTACCGTCGTCCAATGAGTTCCAAATTTTCTGAATAGGAGGTACTCAAGTGAGTAACAGACCTGATGCAACTGACAGATAAGCTGACGTTAATAGCAGGTCTAATTCCGTGACAATAGAACATAGACTAGAATGACATTTCAACTAACATATGGACAACCAGAATGCAGGACAAAGCACACAATACAGATTGATATAGTTAATGGAGTGACATAAGTTTTTTTATTTTTTGCATAACAAGAACTATCACATTGTAACAAATATATTATATATTAGAGGAACTTAGCTTTCTGAAAGATGTACTCTTCGTTCTAGTCTTGTAGTCCTTGTCATTTGACATGTACTTCAGGTTCTGTCGGTGCTTGAAACAATTATGTCTTCTCTATATTACTATGTCTCTGGTCCCTTGGGGGAATTTATTCAATCTCATAGTTTGGGCTCCTAGAAGATGGCGCCCTTGGGCTTTACTTTATTTTTTGGGAAAATTTTTAAAATGTCAATATTTTAGCATTTAATAGGACCCCTTAGTCACACTTTCAATATTTATTAAAAATGTCAATATTTTAGTTTGTTATATTGTTGATTTATGTATTTTTTTCTTTGATTTAACTTAATAAATTCAACTAAGCAAATAACAAATTAGAGAAAATCAGGAGAGAGAATCTTTCAAATTAAGTAAATAGTGCTGAAAATATATTATTACTTACTTTACAGATTAGGAGACTAAAATAGGCACACATTCTCTCGTCTTCCTCATCATCCATTAATGACTTTCAATTCTCCATTGATGATCCTCCTTCTTTGTAGAAGGCAAGACAATATTTTTGTCGAAAAAAAGGAGATCGATACAGATTAAGAGACTAAAATAGGCGACAAATTCTCTCGTCTTCCTCATCCCCCATTAACGACTTTCAATTCTCTATTGATGATCCTCCTTTTCCGTAGAAGATAAGACAATTGATCAAATTTTTTATCGGAAAAAAGGAGATCCATACAAACAGATATATAGGCATACAAATCGACGATGGGCTGGAAGTTCAAGTATTCTGCTGAATTTGTTGCTTGGTGCCTTAGCTTGTTCATCCCCGTTTTGCTACGGATAGGATCTAATCTTATTTGGTGCTCCAATTTTTGTTTTCTTAAACATCCAGCCGGTTTTTTCATGTAGTTTTTTTATTTCTAATTTTTGTTTTCGACATTTGAGTTTACTTTTTTTTCACTTGTGTTTGGTGCGGCCTTGTTGTTCTGGAGGAAGCTACCACCAAGCGTTGGATAGGAAGATCTTAAGGCTATCATCGCTCCAGACAGAATAGTTATCCACGTAACTACATTGTATTCCACAAAAATTGAATACAAAATCATCAACAAATACAAATTTACATTCATATAACAAAAAGTATTCATGATTGAGTTATGTATGTATTTTACTTTCATAGTGAAAACTAAAAATTGTATCCAATGATCAAAATTGTATTACATGGCTGCCAAATATATTTTTCTTTTATTTGTATTATAAAAATATTACTGATTGCATCCCAATATAATCTAATCATTACATATGAATACGATTTATGAAAGGATACAAGATTCTGGAAGAAAATAGCATACATAGTGGAAATAATACAATCTTTTGAGGAAGAATACAATATTCTAAAAAAAATACAAATTGACTGTGAAAGAAATAGGATACATCAACGCTTAAGAAATACAAATCTATTTGGCATACCTATTGGAATGACTACAAACTAAAAATGAAATACAATGTTTTTAATAAAAATACAAATGTTGAGTAAAGAAAACACAATTGACAAACAAAGCTTAATATGAATACAATTTTTGCATCCTTCTTCTCTCACTCTCTCTTTTTTCTTCTTCTTCTTCGTCTATGTTCCTTTTTTTGATTTTTTTGTTCACAAAACCCAAATCTGAATCCGTATTCACTTGTGCATTAGTAAAACTCTGTCTCGTCATCCAAAAAAATTATAATTACCCGGGAAATTTTAAAAACTTTCATGTCCAAACTTCCAAACATATTAATGATTCAACAGTTAACTAATACTTGATTCTCATATAATGACCGAAACATGTTTTATCACAAAACAAACTATACTGCACACAAAATACATACAACAGATGTAACATAATGAATACAAAACCATCAAATAATAAAACATGAATACAATCCGAAATAACATCACTATTTCTTAAAAAATGAATACAACTATATAAAGTAAATATGTATCTTTAATTGACCGGATACAAACAACACTCTTACAATGTCCACAACTAGAAAAGGATACATAGATATGATGAGTCCAAGTATGTGGGTATATTATCAAAACTAACAGAATGTCCACAAATACAAAAAAAAATAAAAAAAATTAAGGAATACAATATCTATACTAACAAACCAACAATATCCATAGACAGTGACAATACTATTTTATATCAATACGCATACTTAATGAATTTTGAATACAAAAGAAAATTGTTACAGATACTCGAGACTAATAGAAAATCATGATTTTTATGATTTTAACAACTTCAACTGAACATGCAAATATTGTAATGGAAATATAATCAATAAAGGATGGAAAATCGCTAGAAATTTGTTGATTTAGTTGGATTCCTCTTGTAATCCTCTTAGATTCGGCCATTAGAGAGTGATTTTGAGGTTTTGAAACCCTAAACGAATTGGTCAAACAATTTTTTTGAAAGATTTAAACATAAATAAAATCAGTAAACAAACCTAAAAATCGGATAAAGATGCATACCTTAATCCAAGGGATTGTTGTGAATATTTTTAGGGATATATTTTTCAATTTCTGGAGGAAAAAAACCGAAAGAACGGAAGAGGGAAGCGGGAGTTGAAAGATGAAGAAGAATTGAAAGAGGAAAATCAGTGATAGAGAAAATACTTCTTTTTTTGAAAACATATGAGAGAGAATGAGTTGGAAAACTTTAATTAAGGTGAGGTAAAATAGGAACTAAATTAGGATACACAATGTTTTCTAAAATATTGACATTTTAACATTTTTACTAATATTTATAAACTATAGATGTTTTTAATAATTATGTTAGGATTTTTGACTAGTTTGCTAATTTTTCCTTATTTTTTTCTTTTGTTTCAATATAGGTTTTTGAAATGCTAAATGTTATCAAAGCTAATTTGATATGAATATTAGCATATATTTATTTGTTTTGTTGTTTTTGGTACCTGCACTGTGGTTTGACTAAATCTAAATTCGCGTAAAAAAAGTTCAAGGGTAAAGCGTACTGCAACAAAGATTAGCATATTGGCATTAACAAAAATTATATACCCAGGGTGAAGATTAGCATATTGGCATTAACAAAAATTCTATGTCTACATTCTATCATCCGTTGGGGTTTTAAGATGTGAATAAGAAATGAAAAGATACATTTTGAATTGCACCTGTTGAATTGTGATCATCGCATTTAAAAGTTTAAGCTGTTAGAGAGAGCACACTTTTATTAGTTAATGATATTTTCAACACGCTTCCTCACGTGCGGGTCTAATTTTTTTTCATGGCCCAAGCACATGAAAATTCTTTTTAATTTGAGTGGCGATGAGATTCGATCCAAGACCATAACTTCAACTTTAACTTTAAAAATTTCAAATAAAATGATTTCCTTTTTATTTTCATGATCAAACGGCCGTTCAAATTGTGATACAAAATAATAGAATGGAAAAAGAAAAGGGGAGCTTTTTAAAGTTACACTTTACATCTTAGTAAAGAGGCGTAACTTGACATCCAGGAGCGCTTTACCTCCTAATATGAGACTTTTCGACAGTCGACTCTAACATGAATACCAAACACCAGATGAGAAACAAAAAAAAAAAGAAGTACGGGGGACCCACCTGCAGCTGGCACGTGCCTATCCAACCTATGCACATGCTCACCAAAATTATTTCCTACAACTACTGCAGATCTGCTTACTTTAGTCAGAAAATTTATGGCAATCCACTAATAATGAGGACATATTTAGGATCAAATTAAAACAGACGGCAAATATACGTTAGTCTACTAACAGTAAAGACATATTTAGGATCAAATTAAAATATGGAGGGTAAATTTATTCGATTTTTCCCTAAGTTTAGGTCAATCAATTAACGATAAGGATATAATTGAGATTAAATTCAAACCAAAAAATAATTTCAACCCGTTCTTATTATTGTCTTAAAACATATTTTTATTTACTTAAGTATATTTTCAACGAGCATATGAAAGACTTAACTGTTGAAATATGTACAGCTAAAAAGATTTTGTCCTGTAGTCTTAAATCATAATACTGTTATTTAATGTGATAATTAATTAACACCCCGTGCTTTCCTCGTAGTCTTTTTTTTATTTTATTATTATTATAAGAAAGACTTTAATTTCTAAAATTTTAATCCATGCTCTACAAAAAAAATGTTTCCCCTTCTATTGTTGATGCTTTTGTCACATCCGCAGTGGGTAGCCACCGCGAATGTAACCAATGATTGTAATTCAACCGCGAAGAACATTTTCATTTTATCTGGACAAAGCAACATGTCAGGGCGTGGTGGAGTCTTTAATCAGACAAGCTCATCAGGTACGGTTAATTTAACTTGGGATGGTGTCGTTCCTTCTGAATGTCAGCCCAATCCATCAGTCCTCCGACTCAATGGAGGGCTTACATGGGTTGAGGCTCACGAGCCGTTGCACAAAGATATAGATGTGAATAAAACTTGTGGGGTTGGGCCGGGTATGTCATTTGCTAACAAACTCAAACTGGATGACCCGGATATTAGAGTGATTGGATTGGTCCCTTGCGCGATTGGAGGGACAAATATTACCCAATGGGTGCGCGGTGGATGGCTTTATAACGAAATGATAAGGAGGACTAAGGTCGCATTACAAGGTGGAGGGACGATAAGAGGGATGTTGTGGTACCAAGGGGAGAGTGATGCAATTGATCTTGACGATGCTAAATTGTATAAAGGTAGATTGAAGAAATTTTTCAAAAATGTTCGTAAGGATTTGGAGCTACCTACACTCCCTATTGTTCAGGTAATAGAAATAATCTTAACTAAGCTATATTATATATATATTTTTTGTCTGTTTCAATTTACGTGTCTTTTTTTAAAAAAAAATTGGTTTAAAAAGATTGTTTTGTTTTTAGTATTTAGTAGGCTTATAGTTCCACTATTCTTGTTTTGCCCTCAACGGCACTTCCTTAGATATGACATAATGAAAGACACAATATAAAAGGATATATATTTTTTTATATCATATCCGTGATTATATAATTCAAAAGTCTTTTATATATTCTTAGTTAGCGTTTGACTATAGATTTTGAAAAATTACCTTAAATATCTGTTTGACCATGAAATTTGATTAGATTTCAAAAATCTGGTTTTCAAATATTTTCAACTAATTTTTTGGAGAAATTTCACTTTCTCTCACAATATTTCAATTTTTTTCAAAGTAAAATGTATGTCCAGATACAATTTCAAGTTCAAAAAATCACAACTACAGAAACTCAAATCTTTAAGTTTCAACTTCAGAATCTATAGTCAAACGGAAGCAAATATCATGCACAGTCAGACTTTGAGTAATTGTGTTGGTTATTGTGGGTGTAGGTGGCATTGGCAACAGCACCAGGGCCATATATGGAAGTGATTAGAAAAGCTCAATTGGGAATTAATCTTCCAAATGTGAGATGTGTAGATGCTAAAGGGCTTCCAATTGGGCCAGATTTGTTGCATCTTACAACTCCAGCACAAGTCCAGCTTGGGAAGATGCTGGCTAATGCCTTTCTTCAAATTCAAAAGGTGTGTCTCCCCTCTTCAAACTAGTAATTTATGTGCCCAAAAGGTCACTACTGCCCTCCGTTTCAATTTGTTTGTCTGGTTCTGATTTGATACGAAGTTTTAAAAAGTACAAATGACTTTTGAATTAATTTTATGGTCTTAAATTAAAAATGTGTGGAATGTATCAAAATATCGTTTAATCTTATGATTTTTAAACATATCATGTCGAAAGTTTGAAATTAAAGAGTCTAAGAAAAATAAGACAAAAAATAAATTCAAATAGATAGAGTATTAAGATTTGTGTTTAGATTTTCTTATTATTATTAGGTCATTTAGCCGTAACAAAGTTAATTACTTTATTTTTCACAATCCAAAATTACACTTATTATCAAGAGTTTCATATATACATAAATGATATTTCTTCTATCTCAAAATAAGTATCGTTTTCCTCTTTTTGGGAGTCGATTCTACTAATCTCGGAAGCTAATTGGATTAGAATCATGTAATATTTTAGAATCAAAATCTGAATATAAAAAATATACATACTACGATAAGTTACAATTTTTCTCATGTCAATATTATAAAAAATTATATATTTTAAAATATTAATTAAATTACATAATTTGAATCTCGTAAAAACAAAATAACAACATATAATTTGAGACGGAGGGAGTAAAAGTTACTTTTATATATTTAGTGCATCATTTTATGCATTTACTTTTGTATATTGATGTTATATTGGATTTTAATTTGGCAGGAAAATGCTAATTAATCATGCCTGAGGTTGAAAGCTTATATGCTTTAATTTCTCGGTATAGAAGAAAAGGAAAAAGTTGTGTATATTAGAAGTTTATTTAAAGGTAATTTTTTTTTTAGATATTTGCTGGTGTTATTATTTCTATGTTATTCATACTACAAATTTTATTTCCCTAAATTGATTCCACATTACATGAGTCTTCTTATGATAAATAGTTGAATTCACCGTAAGCTGAAGTGTTACTTATTTTTGTCTAAATCTAAATTAATCAGACTAATAAACTTGAGATATTTATGATTAAACAAAAAGAGAAATACAAATATTAATTAAATATGTCGAAGATTACTTAATTTTGCAGTCTGACTCTTAATCTAAAGATGCTAAAATCAAACACACACAAAAAAAAAAAAACCTACCAAATATGAGTGCATTAATGTGAATTTATTGAGTGGATATAAACATCCACCACTTGTATAAACCAAATCCATATAAAATTGTGAAGATAGCCATTCTGACTGGATAAAATCTAAACCTACAAATAAAAACAAGTAAAATAAATTTAGCATAGGTCAAAAGCCACAACTAAAACAATTGTACATAATCATTTGTTGATTCACTTCCCTCGAAAATAAATTTTAGAATGTATTGTATTGTTACAAAGTATTGTCTGATCATTTCCACAAAGTTTTATCCACTTATAATTACACGTTTAGCAAAGTTAGATTAGATTTACTATCTCCGTCCACTTTTAATTGTCATGTTGCATTTTTTGAAAATCAATTTGACTAATTTTCAAAGTTAAATTAGATTACATCATTTCAATATTTTAAACAAAAAATTTAAATATTCAAAAACTATACGAAAAGTACTATAAATTGCAATTGTTTGCATATCAATATGATGAAAAAATACATCATAAAATGTTAGTCAAAGTTATTGTCGTTTCACTCCAAAAATGGAAACCATGACAATTAAAAGTGGACGGAGGAAGTAATAGTTAATAATGTCTATCTTTTCCAAGCTACTAATTTACTAGCATAATTACTTAACTACAATTTCTTAAGCATGTATATTAAATTATCTAATTAGAGTAAAAATAGTTTAAGCATTTATGATAAATTATCTAATTAGAGTAAAAATCATTTACACCTTTTAGTGGATAAAATTTAAACTCTAATTATTTGACAATTTATTCCATGTATTCACAACAAATTATTTTTCCTAGTAGAACGGGAAAGCACAATACTATATTTGCTTGCGAGTACAATATTCTTAGCCCTTTATTAGTAAAGAGGAAAAAAGTTTTTTAAGTTATAAGCACTACTAATACTTCACAACACAAAAATTAACATCGACAAATAACAATAAATACTATTATTAACTATTCTAAGTAAGTATGATATAATAACATATTATAATTAGATAATATGAAATCATACTTATATCATGAATATATATAACTTAAATTCAAAACGAAGATTTTCAATCACCTGACTGATCTGCAAGACTCAACGGTGAACTCATCCACTTTGAGAGGAGTGCCCCAATGCGAGACACTTTGATCAAAGGACTCCCAATCAGGTAAAAACACACCAAAGATCCCTAAAATACCAATAAAGTAAGTGACTATCATTTTGTTTAAAGATTGAGTGTACAAACCTATCAATACTATCACTACAGCCAAACAGGCCACTGATAGTTGGAAATTCTTTTCAACGTTTTTCATTAGACCTCTAATATGACACGTTTCCTCACAGTTATATGATCAACGAGATCAGTCAGCTATTAAGTTGCTAATATTACCCTAATTATGTGAGGAAAATTGAAAGACAAAAGAGGGAAGAAGAAGGTAGAAGGAGTTAGTTGGGACTTGGTACTGCATTTATTTTTGTGATATAAGAGAAGGACCATATAATCAATAAGGCTGGCCTCTTGAGAAATGAAAAATAAATGATTGGGTTGGCTGTTTACCTATTTTTTATTTAATAGGTACAATCGAATTTCTCTATAACCATCATTATTTATAGCGCGCATTACCTGCATTGGGATAGATAGTTATTGGTTTGTTGATCAAAAGACCTCACTATACCACCAAATTAATATTATTAGTTAAAAGTTTATATCCTTATTTAGTGGAAAATTATTTAATTACATAAATACTTCTATCATTTGTACTAATTATTTTTATAATTTAAAATAATTATACATTATTTCACCAATTAATAATTTTATATAGGAGAGATATATACCTAAATATATGTATTTCTGCTACTAGATATCCTAAAATAAGGAGAGAAACAAGAAAGATAATCAATATATGTATCTCATATACATATGAATCACACTAGATAAATGTATATGAAATACTTTACACATAGTGAAATACAAATACATAGGGAGAAGTGGGAGAGTTAGATACATAGAAATCTACTTGGATACGATGTATCAGGAACAAATTACACCTAATTGTGATCTCATATAGCTGAGATACATATAACTGAACACACAATATACATGTATTTGAAGTCTAATTTCTGGTAAGATTCGTGATATTAAAAACTCGCATAAAAGAAAGTAATTTACTTCTAAACATGATTTGCAAGTATCTGAGATACTACATACATTCAAGATACATTCTGAAATACAGATACAAGAGGAAAAGTAAGAGAGTTAGATACATACAAATCCACTTGGAGACAATATGTACACTTAATTTTGACATCATATATTTGAGATACATGTATCTAAACAGGTCATATATATGTATTTGAAGTCCAAATTCTATTAAGATTATTTGCGTAAAAAAATAATTTACTCCTAAATTAATGAAATTTGTGTTATTTTAAGTTACTCTTAGTTAATTGGGAGTAAAATGGACTTAATAAATGTGGGTATTTGTTTAAACCAAACCGTCATAAATTGTGTAGTACTCTCTCTTTTACACACTTCGAGATGAGTAAAATATCAGAATCATTTGTCGATTTACTTCCCGATAATTTATATTGTATATTACAATTATATATATGTGTTAAATAAATTTATTTAATGTATATCATTTATTGTTTTAGTCTCAATAATTTAAATTAAAATATTAAATATTTTTTGAATTTATAAGCTTTAAAATTCGACTCTACCTCTCTATATAATATTTTATAATTGTGGAGAAATTTATATCATTCATCTACTAATATGTACTATTATCTACTTTCTCTGTCACTAATTACTTGTCCACTTTTGAATTGACACACCTATTAAGAAAATAATTATTGACATAGTGAACTTATTATTTTACCCCTATTAATTATGAAGTAGATGAATTAAAAATTTAAGATTTTCAAGAAGTTCTACCTTTTTCAAAGTAATTAATTGAGGGTATAATAGGTAAAAAAAAATTATCCTTTTTTGATTTGTCATAATAGACAAGTAATTAGGAATAACTAAAAAGAGAAAAATGGACAAATAATTAGGAACTGAGGGTAATATCACCAATTTGAGAGGCCTTGACTATGAGGAGTGGAGACCCTACTTCAATTAAAGCTCACCTGTATATATATACTAGTAAAAGGTGCCCGTGCTAGCACGGGCTCAATATCTTAATTTTTTTTAATTTTAATTTATGTGATGTAGGTAGAATTTAGAAAGTTGATTAAATTTTGATATGATTTTTAGATATTTAAGTTGTTAATTACTATTTGTTTGCGCAAATTTATTGTGAAGAATTTCATTAAGATGTCCATAGTTAATGTATTTTTCGTCATTGATCGTTGATTTTTCACTCAAAGTAGTTACAAGATATAAACAAATATTACCGACGTTCAAAATAACTAAAGTCATAGCTAAAACGGATTCCATAAAGTAATAACTAAAGAATATGAATTTAAAACTAAAAGTCATAGCTAAAACGGATTTCATAATTTCGAAAAAATTATACACTAATTAAATTAAAGTAGAACAAAAGAAGTAATTTTTTTTGAAATATTTTTTCGAAACACGCTGAAGCAGACACGTCGACAGGGACGTGCCTGTTTCAGCACAGACTGTCTCTTATATAATAAGAGAATATATATATATATATATATATATTAAAGAAAAGATATGAATTAATTAAATACTCTCTTTGTTTTAATCTATTTGATCTATTTTTTTATAGCTTATTTTAAAAAGAATGATTCATTCCCTTTAAAACTATAAGATTAAATGATATTTTGTTACATTTGAGCACAAAAATTAAATTGTTTCTTTATTTTCTTAAATTTCGTGTTAAATCAAAATTAACAAACAAATTAAAATAAATTGAGTATATATACCCATTAAAGTATTTTAATTAAATATTTATGGTGGATTTTAGTAGTTAAGATTTGGTACCATATATATTTAAAAGATATTCCAAATCAAGTGTAAATATGACGTATATGCATGGTAGCATACACCAACACTTATTTTTTATCAAGTCATACTATCCGAATGAAACTTCGTAAAGTAAAGAAGTTGAAATACATTTTATCGTTTTCCGACTTTACTTATAAAATTATATTGATCAATCTATTATTATTGTTGTTACATGTTGTCACGATCCAGACCGTCGTGATTGGCACCACACTAACCCTCCGGTGGGAGAACTGTTACTACAACCCAACTAAGCAGCCTTAACCAAAATACTACACATTTAAAGATACAGAAACAGGTTTAAATGTAGAAATTATATAGAGTTCTCATAAACTCCATAGGTTTAAATAAACTAGCCAAACTAATGCGGAAGAACAACCCCTAGAACCTGAAAGTCATTGTACCAAAACTCTACTAACGACAAGTCTAAGAACAAGGGGTACAACCCCGAAACTAAACAAACACCTTAAACAAATAGTCTGAGTCCGAAAAGAGTGGACTTAAACAAGATAGATCCATGGCAGCCTGAAAGAACTGGCTCACCCTTGAATCCGGTCACGCTCAAAAGTCACCTAGCTGAAGTCTATCAATAGCTTCCTGAAGATGCCATGTACTCAACAAAGAACAAGCAAGTGCAGCATCAGTACACAATCACAGTGTACTGGTAGGATCACGCGGCTATCCCAATAAGTGCAATATAAGCAAGTAATCACAACACAGTAAACAGGCATATACCAAATATATACAATATCAATATCATTTCAGGGTCAATGTACAATTCCACTTTTTTTCAATAATACACATGCATATAACAAGTCAATGGTCCTCTCATGGAACCCATACTCAAACTGTTAGTGTACCGGATCGTCGCACCTGTTCCAAGTTAGTGTGTCGGATCCTGACACATGTTCCAATTTTATGTCGGTACGTGACATCCGAACCAATACGTATGTCGGTACGTGAAATCCGATCGTAGTTAGTGTGTCAGATCGTGACACCCGATCCAATCAACATACCACAATCACAATCACAATGTACATTCTCAGAATCATACAATCAAGAGTTGATTCATGGCATATAGTTATTTGTTCATACTCATTTATATTAGGTGTGATCAATAATGCAACATTCACATACATACATGCAATACAATGAAGCAATTACTAACATATATCACACAAACATGAAATCACAACTATCACCTACCTCGAACAAAGCTTGAATCCCTTAAGAAACTTGATTCTTCCTCTTCCGGATTCTTTCCGCTTGTTCTTGGTCTACAAACAATCAATATAACGCAAGGATCAATAAACGAAGCCTAATTACCCGGATTATAATCGAAATTATCAACCCTAGGCCAAACCCATGATCCCAATACCCAACTTAGGGCTTTTTCCACCATTAACTTCAGGCCAAAACCCTCCCCCAACGATAATTACCTATGAATTTACGTTCTACGGATCGAAAAATGAATTAGGGGAGTAAAATCCTTACCTTTAGCAACAAAAGTCGTGGAAAACCTTCAAGAAATAACCCTGGGTCGTCCCTAAGCTCTCAAGAACGAAACTTGCAGAAAAATAATGTTTTTGGATTTTAATACCGACTTATTTCGCGATTGGCCCGCTACAACGGGACCCATCCCCTCTCTGGCGGCACTAATCCCGTTCTAGCGGCTTGCGCGGAGACAGAACGTCGGAATTAGAGTTTCAAACCCCCATTTCACAACACACCTTCAAACCATGACATTCAAAAACAACATGTTCACGCTAAGATCAGTTTCGAAGGTTCCACTCGCCCGAATTTGATTCCGTAAAGTCATACGCGTTTCTTAACGTCTTAGTTATCTACTCATGTGATCAAATTCATAATTAGATCTCTCATTCATTACCAGATTTCCCTAGACCTCACTGACTCCAATTTCGTCTAAATCTGGACTAGGTTAGGAAATTCCAAGTTACTACCAAAAAGTTTTTTGACCCCAATTCTTTCCCCATTGGCTTTTCTATAACGACGAAAATCGGTCGTTACACATGCAATGGCGAAGCCAGAAATTTTACGAAGGGTGTCCAAGAATCGCATAGGTAAATAAAAATAATTGAACGCATGAGTGTACTAAAATTTTGTAAATCAAACTACGTTACATTAATGATAATTTATTTTAATTATAAAATAAATAAAAAATTAAAATCAAACTACATAATAATTAGCTTTGACGTTCATGTTTATATAATAGGAAGTGAATGAACAAAGAAAAAAAAAATCCAGTTAGAATGAAATCACTTTTTATGCTTCAAGATTTCAAGAATCTGCGAGGACTAACAACGAGACATGAAAAATAAATAGTAGAATCGAACGAGTTTTCTTTTAAAAAGAAATTCTATATGGAGCCTTTTTCACTTTTAGTAGTTTTATTAAAAAATAAAAATAAAGAGGATTTACTTATAACTTTAAATAATTACTTTTAAATTTTAGTGAAAAGAAAAAAAATCAAAAGTCAAATTGATTAAAAAATCAATTGACTACTAAACTTTATTTTTTCTAATTTAAGTTGTAGGTCTCTAATTTAATATTAGATAATATTATATTAATAAATTAGGTGTAATCAATGGGGAATCGAACCCGCGTGCACATACTGTGCCATCGTTTTAAGGGTGTCCAAAATGTGTTATTTAATCATTTAAAATATCATTTTACTTGTAGCTCTGCCCCTGGTTACATGTGTAAACTCAATCGAGTATAATATACCGATCAATATAGTTTCATGAGTAAAGTTTGAAAACGATAAGAGATGTATACGGCCTTTGTTAATCTACAATGCTTCTTTTTAATGGGATTTGGGACAGACAATGTGAATGAGCGGAGTTACTTTAAAACCACAATTTTTTTCCAAGGCACTACAGAATTGGGACTTGTTTTCTTCATGGGATAAGAAACAAAATATAAAATAAAATCAAGAAAAGAAATAAAAAATTGTGGCTGCAATTTTGCCATCAGTTTCTTCCAACTCACCACCTTAACCAATCACTTTCATAGGGGTTACCCAAGTGGGAGAATTAAGTTGTGTTAGATAGCTATCTTACTAAATTCATCCTTCAAAAAGCTCATTTTTTCTGTTTGTTGTTGAAACCATAATCTTATTGGAGAAAATATGTTTTTAATTATTTAATCATATTGAGCCTCAACAAGCCCCGGGACTTTTGTTTGTTTTGATACCATATATAATTGTTGAGGTGGAGCTAAAGTATAGCTTATAGGTTTTGTTCGAACTTAATAGCTTTGGTCCAAGCCCTGTATTTATCATTAAAAAAATTATTGAATATATATAAATATCAAGTACTAATTTAGAACCTATTAAATTAAAGAGAAAAAAAAATAGAATTCTGAACTCATAAACTTCATATTTTATCTCAGCTAACAATTGAACACTCTAATTTTGATTATGCACATCTAGACACCTCAACTCATCTCCACTTTGTAAGTTGAACACTCCAACTTACCAAATGATCATCTATACACCTCCAATATTTATGTGTCACATCAGCATCGGGTGTCCAAGATACACTATGGGGATGAGTTTGAGTGTTTAGTTGTCATTCGAGACTAAGTTGAGGCGTCTAGATGTTCACTGTCAATTTATCCGAGGCCAAATTTCAGATTATGCCTTCTTTGAAACATCCTATTCATTAGTGAAAGTTACATGTATAGCAGTAAAGGGATAAGACTAATCCTAATGCACTGCTGTCCAAGAAAGACACATTAGCATGGTGGTGTGAAGATAGGTGACACATTGTTGGTAATATTTTGAGGTTCTTGAGGAAAAAAAGATGTCAGGTGGTGGTTGTAGTATAGTATGGTTTAGGAGGGATCTGAGGCTGGAAGATAATCCAGCACTGGCTGCTGGAGTGAGAGCAGGATCAGTGATTGCTGTGTTTATATGGGCACCAGAAGAAGAAGGATACTACTGTCCTGGAAGAGTGTCAAGATGGTGGATTAAGAAAAGTTTGGCTCATCTTGATTCATCTTTGAAGAAACTTGGCACTTCACTCATTACAAAGAGATCTAATGATAGTGTTTCTTCTCTTCTTCAAGTTGTGAAATCTACCGGTGCAACTCGGGTTTTTTTCAATCATTTATATGGTTAGTGATGCTTGTTATATTAGTACATGCTCCTATTTGTTGGTTTTTTGTTCATGTAGTTTCTTGTCCTTCGATTTTTGTTGCTTATCATATTATTTTGTTGTAGTTACTGCTCAGTATGCTTTGTTATGTTTCACTTCTTAGTAGTAATTTGGTGTTGAGTGTTTTCTCATTACTTTATGGGCTTTGTATATAGTAAGTTTCCTCTGTAATTGATGTAGTATATAAGTTATATTTTCCCTGTTTTTGGTTGCTCGTATACTGGCGGTTGTTGGATATGTGCGAACAAAGTCCCACATGAAAAGTAGAAGAGAACAAAGAAGCTACTTATAATGTGTGGGATGATCTTAATGGTGTGAGGCCTTTTGGGGAAAATCATACGAGCTTGTATTGAAGCGGACAATAAGCACATCATTTTTCGTGTGTTTTTGTATAATTTGCTATTTAACAAAGAGGGATATCCTGAAATACTTGATCATATATGCTTATGAGTGTGGATTTGTATAATTGAATTTATTGTCTTTTGCTTTAGATCCAATATCACTTGTAAGGGATAATCGCGCAAAGGAAACCTTATCAGCTGAAGGTGTATCTGTATGTTCTTTCAATGCTGATTTGCTATATGAACCATGGGAAGTTGTCGATGATGAAGGTCGTCCATTCAGCACATTTTCTGATTTTTGGGAAAAATGTCTTACCATGCCTTATGATCCTGAAGCTCCACTTCTTCCACCTAAAAGGATAATATCTGGTTTGTTCTCATCTGCGTGCCTTGTCTATTATTCGTGATCTTGTTATGCACATTCACCATTTTGTTCCACTAATGTAGCTAAGAATCAGATAGAATCCCTTGAAAGGTATCAATGCATTTACCACCGCAATATTTCTCATTTTCTGACTAAGTACTCTACTGTTTGTTTCGTGGAATTTCTAGGTGATGCATCAAGATGCCCTTCAGACAGCTTGGTGTTTGAGAGTGAATTAGAGGAAGGAAGCAATGCACTTCTTGCTCGAGTGTGGTCTCCTGGTTGGAGCAATGCTGATAAGGCACTCACTACTTTCATTAATGGACCATTGATTGAGTATTCCAAGAATCGTAGTAAAGCTGATAGTGCAACAACCTCATTTCTGTCACCGCGTTTACATTTTGGTGAAGTCAGTGTTCGTAAGGTATTCCATCGTATTCGTACTAAACAAACTCTCTGGGCTAATGAAGGAAACAAAGCAGGTGAAGAGAGTGTCAACTTGTTCCTCAAGTCCATTGGCCTTAGGGAGTTCTCGAGATACATGAGCTTTTATCATCCTTACAGTCATGAAAGGCCATTGCTTGGTCAGCTAAAGTACTTTCCTTGGTTAGTAGACGAGGGTTATTTTAAGGCGTGGAGGCAAGGTAGAACAGGTTATCCTTTGGTTGATGCAGGTATGAGAGAGCTTTGGGCCACTGGCTGGCTACATGATCGTATTCGAGTTGTTGTGTCTAGTTTCTCTGTTAAGGTTCTGCAGCTTCCTTGGACATGGGGAATGAAGTATTTCTGGGACACACTGTTAGATGCAGATCTCGAGAGTGATGCTCTTGGTTGGCAATTTATTACCGGTACCCTACCTGATGGTTGTGAGTTCCTTGGAATTGATAATCCACAGGTATTTCCTTATAATCGTAGTATTTTGTTGTTGTTACTGTTCCTTTTTTCAGACTGTTTTGTTATGCTCTCTATAGTATTTTGCCGTATCTTCTTCACTTCGTCATTTCTTTTTTGATTTGCTTTGAATTGATTTTCCTTGAGCCGGGGGTCTATCGAAAACAGTCTCTCTGCCTCCCAAGGTAGAGTTAAGGTCTTCAGGCACTCTACCTTCCCCAGACCACACTCGTGGGATTACACTGGGTATGTTGTTGTTGTTGATGCTTTTAGGAAGGATATTTTCTTTAGTTAGACACTTACAACTATTGAAGCTCTTACTTTTTCAATTTCTAAATAGTAGAATTACTGACCGACGAATTAAGACATTTTGTTGATGCCCGCTCACATTCGAGCCTGATTCTTTTTCATGTGTTGAACACACAATTTTTTTTTTTATAATGGGTGGTGGAGACTCGAACCTAGGACATGTTTCTGCTCTGACGTCATGTTGAAGTGTGTGACAGTCTCATCTGAAGCTTAGGCTGTTAGATAAAGCATACTTTTTGTTTACTTAATTATGTTTTCAACACGTTCATCCTGTCATGGATAACTTTGATTGCTATCGATTGTTTATTGTCTTCACTGTAGTTTGAGGGATACAAGTTTGATCCAAATGGGGAATACGTTCGACGATGGCTTCCTGAACTTGCTAGGCTGCCCACAGAATGGATACACCACCCATGGGATGCACCAGAATCTGCACTTCAAGCTGCTGGCATTGAGCTTGGTTCCAGTTATCCTTTTCCCATCGTTGAAATCGTTGCAGCAAAAGAACGACTAGAAGAAGCGTTGTCGCAAATGTGGCAGCTTGAAGCAGCTGCAAGATCTGCTATTGAGAATGGAATGGAGGAAGGACATGGAGACTCCACTGATGAGTTTGTCCCAATAGCTTTTCCTCAGGCTATGCAGATGGAAATGGAAGCTAATAATGTACCGGTCAGGAACAATAATCCTACAATTACTGCTATACGACGTTATGAAGATCAGATTGTTCCTAGCATGTCATCTTCCTTTTTTAGGAATGAAGATGAAGAAACCTCTGTTGATATTAGAAATTCAGTTGTAGATAGTAGAGCAGAAGTTCCAATAATATCGATGTAATGCAAGAATTATGGAAGACGTACACTTGACCAAGGCATTGTGGTAAATAGCAGGAACTCCGAAGATCAACATGAGTATCACATTTATATACAGATACGATGTCTCTACCTCTCTGTACCAGATATTAGGTTGAAACGATACGTAGTAGTTATGACTTTAGTTCCAGAGGATGTCGAAGCTTCATGCAACTTTCATAACCTGTGATTTATGAACTTGCTACAGGTGTATTGTTGTGGCCAGCATTTGGAGAGTTGATTTCTCAGATGATCACTCGACTAACAATTATCATCTCAGAAAGTCACTTTCTTTGTTGAAAGTTTTGGAATCAAGAAGAAAGGTGACTTTCGAGATAATAACTATTAGTCGAGTGACTATTTGAGAAATCAACCGAGCATTTGGATTATGAATAAGCACACTTAGCATGGGATCAATCTATACCTGCTATTTTCTCTCATACATAGCCTGGCCTTATCAGCTGTAAATTTGTGTATAACCTCTAATTGGATGAGGGTGATATGTCCAGATTTTCTTATTTTTCTGCACTTCTTACCCGTTGTATAGAATTGATGTACTCTTTGAAGTCAATGTGTCGAAAGGGATTGAAGTCTCGTTGAGATATAATATAATTAAGTGATAAAAAATGCAATCATTCTTCGTTTCCCTATAGCACGAATACTCACATTTTGACATTCATGTATTTTCACCAAGTACGTTTAGGTGTTACATAATCTCCTACGTACTTGTTCGTATACATCTTATGTTTCAGATTTTAGTGTTCTGCTTTGGTTGCCGGAGAAGGCTATATATCCCTGTTGCTGTCATGGCTCCAAGAATCGGGGCAATAACGAAGACCCATTGGTTTTTATAGACACCTGAGACTATTGCAGGGCCTAAACTTCTTGCTGGATTCATTGAAGCTCCAGTAATTGGCCTGCAGATATGAAATATTGTAAGTAACAAACTGGTCTATACAAAATGTTATACTCTACATTGTTAGAAATTCCAAATCGGAATATCACACATCGATTAATCAAAGAGAGATTCAACAACGAAAAGAAAGATCAATTTGTTGGGATCTTTTCCTATCTTCAACAGAACAAAAAGAGATGGAATCAAGTACGGAAGCAGGATAAGTTACTCATCCTAGACTTTTCATTGTCAAGAATTTACGTTGCTCAGACTCTTCAAAAATAGGTTGTCTGTCGGATCCTTCAAAAGCTATGCAGCTTTAGAGGATCTGACACGGGTGCAACAACATTACAAGTACATCTTGAGATATGATTTTACCCTGCAATGAGGACTTCAAACACTAACGTCACTCCAATTGCAACTCCAGCTACCTCTTTGGTCTACAGTTGAAGATAGTAAACTGATTAGGAGGACATTCTAGTTGATTAAATAAACGAAATATTCGCGAAAAACGTACCACTCGATCGTCAGTAGCAGCTCCACAGATCACAAACATCAAAATGAAAGTCATTAAGAACTCCCAAAATATAGCTTCAAAATCAGTGACTGGACTTTTGTACTGAGTTAACATTGGTAGTATGTCACCTTGGTGATTAAATAACACTCTCAAGGTAAGACTTGCAAGTGTAGAGCCCAAGAATTGAGGTAGTACATACATAGGCACCTGCAAGAATCAGGGGCGGATGTAGGCTTTAAGTTACTAGTTCGACAGAATTCAATAGCATTGGCCCGATCCTTGTATATGTGTTAATAAATCTCCTAAATATGTACAAAACTAAATATTAGAACCCGGTACTTGCATTTGAGGTCACTATCCTACCATTCAAAACTCATAAAGTTCAAATCTTGGATCCGCTTTTGATCCTTGTGCATATAACTGATAGTACATTCTACATATCTTTAGTTTAAGATCACAAAATTTAAGTCTTCTTTACTTTATAAAGTTTTTGTCAAGTCAAAACCAGACAAACAAATTGAAACGGAGAGACTATCACAGTACTAAGTGTGAACTATTATCATAAAAAAGTAGCTGGTGTAATCGTACTAATTTAAAATTCTAGATCCGCCTATCACTTGCACGACTAGTAGTGCACACATTGGATTCATACTGTAGGTGCAAAATCAAGAATTCATTGATGTTTGATAAGTTCTTACTTGCATTAATGGTAGTTTTCGAGCTGCAGCAAAGGCAATGGTGACCGCGGGGTTGAAATGGGCGCCAGAAACGTGACCAAGAGTGTATATTAATGCCATCAATGATAAACCCCATGCCAATGCTATCCCAACAATAGTGAGTGTCCTTTCTCTATCAACAAGAGCTGATCCACAACCCACAAATATGAAAATGTAGGTTCCCACCAGCTCAGCTATAATCTGCATAATTGCGCAAATAAACATGAAATAAAACAAATTGTTATTAGCAAACGATATAACAAGAGCTTGTAGGCAGAGGCGAATACAGAATCTAGAGTCAATGAGTTCAGAATGAGTATACTTTATAAATTTATACGTTTCAATTTATACACTCCTACCAGATCTGCTATAGTCTGCTTAATTGCGCGATTGAACATGGAATTAATGAGATTGTCATTATAAGTAAATGATATAATTAGAGCTTGTAGGCAAAGGCGTATATAGAATCTAGAGTCAGTGAATTCAGAATGAGTACTGTGGGTTTGTAGGCAGAGGCAAATACAAAATCAAAAGAGTTAATGGATTCAGAATGACTATACTTTATATTAATTATATGTACACGTTCCAATTATAATTATAATAATTGTGCAACTAAATATGAATATAACAGGAGCTTGTAGGCAGAGGCAAATATGGAATCTA
Organism: Solanum etuberosum; assembly: GCA_029582245.1. Taxonomy (NCBI): domain Eukaryota; kingdom Viridiplantae; phylum Streptophyta; class Magnoliopsida; order Solanales; family Solanaceae; genus Solanum; species Solanum etuberosum. The sequence goes on along the minus strand of JAJONR010006684.1, from coordinate 9,367 downwards.
GAGTGAGTGGATTCAGAATGAGTGTACTTTATAATTATACATATATGTTTCAATTTATATGTTCCTACAAACTCTACCTATTAGTACACCATGACCAACATAACATGAACTTGTAGGCAGAGGCAAATACGTAATCTAGAGTCAGTGAGTTCAAAATGAATATACTTTATAATAATTATACGTAGCTACCTTTTGGAAAGCAGATATGAAAGGACTCTGAACAGTTCCATGCTTTCCTTCTTCCATGCTTGAAAAATCAGCAACAATTCCATTTTTAGATGAATTTGTAGATATTATAGAAGTTATGCTGGCCATTTATTTCAAGTTTAAGGGTAGCTTATTAGTTATTACCATTACCCTTAGTTCTTTATAGTTATATGGGATTTGACTAGGCACAAGGATATTATCCTAATATAATACTCCCTCCGTTTAAAAAAGAATGGCATAGTTTTCTTTTTAGTCTGTTTAAAAAAGAATGACCCATTTCCTTTTTTGGCAATACTTTAACTTCAACTTTTCACGTGAAATGTTTAAGGCCACAAGATTAAAGGGTATTTTGGTACATTTGACATAACTTTAATTCAAAACCTCAAGATTAAAAAGTCTTCTTTCTTTTCTTAAACTCCGTTCCAAGAGACATTGAGTTAAATCTTTACTTTTGAAGCTGACTTATTATTGAGTAAGTCTTTCGCTGAGAGTTGAGCCAGGCCAAGGGTTCGCTTGGGGCCAGCAATGGTTCTCGAGTGTCGGCCACGTCCAGGGTGTAGGCTTGGGGAGTGACAAACTTGGTAAGAGCACAGTCAAACTAGATCATTCTTTTTAAAACGGAGGGAGTACTTGATATGACAGAGAGTTTATTAAACAAGAATATAGTCAGGGCGGAGCTAGAAGTCCAAGTACGTATTCGGTTACACTCAGTAACTTTTGCTCAAATATAAATTATAATAGTATATGTACAAATATTAAATTTATAACACAGTTATTAACACTTGAACCATTATTATAGAATCGAAATTCATAAAGTTAAAATTCTGGCTTCGATTCTGAAGATAAGTGAAGTGTAAAGATGAACTTAAGATACTTTTGAGAACAATTCTTTAAGTATTTAAAATATTGTGTGCCGAATTTTAATGATGTTACATTTTATTCTTATAAGGACAAATATTTATTGTTGAGCCAAAATGCTAGTAGTTCTATTGGTTATTCCAAGCCGGCACTTGTTGGAAGATAAGAAAATTGCAGGCAGCTAAAACCCCGGAAATTCTATTTAGAAAGTGATAAATAAGTATTTATTCGGAAGAAGTCTTGTATAGAAGAAAAATCTGTTACGAGTAAGTGGAGAGGAAAGACCTCTAGATATTCTTATAATATGTGAAAGTATTGACGTATTTTCGTAGAGCCATTCGGTTTGATTTATTAGTAAAAACGAAATAATGTTTTGATGTTATTTTGAAAAGAAATACTAAAAAACGTTTAATGGGGTGAGAGAGGCTCGAACTCTCGACCTCAGGATTACTCAGAAGCTATGAGACCTACGCGCTAGCCAACTGCGCCACCACCCCTGTGATGGTTTCAAGTCTGCTAGTTTTAAATATATAACATAAAGGGTCATTTGATAGTTAAGTAAAGTTACGCAGGTATTAATAATACATGGATTAGTTCCGAGGAAAGCATGTATAATTCTACGGAGTGATTAGTAATGCATGGTTTACTTATTAATGTATTAATAGTTTCATCTTCAATCCTTATACAGAGAATCTCTCATAACTTATACATGTATTAGTTATGCATGTTTTTAAATTATAAACCAAACATCGTATTAATTTTACACATAATCCTAACCAACTACCAAATATGATATATTACTCATACAAAATCTAATGTATATATAATATTTCTCCTAATTAGCTAACAAACAACCCCTAAATTATTTTTGCTAAATGAAACAACTAACTTTTTGTATAATTAATGTTATGAATGGACCTGAACCAATATTAACAAATGGGCCAGTGGAAATATTGAATATAGGAGTTGAAGATTTCTTTGATAAACAGTAACTAGAGAGTATACTTTGATGAAGAAGACAATCTCATTAAGATGAATTTTCAAGACATTCTTTACAATGTGTATAAGTAGTCTATTTATATCACATTCTATACACCTTGATGCCTTCATTTAATCTAACTAACATTCTGTTTCTATAACTAACTTTTTTTGTAACAAACTTGTTCCTAACTGATTTCCGGAAGTAGTTATGCAGCTCTTCTTTATTTGAATTCTGTCAACAGAAGTCTCTGGTAGAATAATTTGGGTTATGCAGTGTAGGTTATTATAATTTTTATCAGATTAGTAATTAAGGCTTATCAAAGGGATTTATTTATAATATAAGTGATCTGGCTGTATAAATAATGTTTACACCTTCAATGTGTAGAATTCAAATTCACATTAAAAATGAGCAAATGTAATTTAACATATTATAAAAAATTACTTATCAATTACTATTAAATATCATCAATTACTCCTTCTAGTCCACTTAATTATGAGACATGATTTTAAAAACATCTGAAATAAGTCAATTTAAATCGACTCGCTCGAAATCGTGTCTCATTCCACTGTAAAAGTCATCGCAAATGATAGAAGTAAAAAAATCGTGTGACTAAATTAAAACAATGATAACTTGAAGAAATATCGTGTGACTAAATTAAAACAATATTCTAAACATATTAATTTCACATTTGAACCCAAATGTACCTAACTTTTGGACCTGGCTGGCAACACTTTTTTTATTCAAAGTGAAACACATTTTTATAACTTAAAATCAAGTCTTAGAGTTCAGATATACTATTATTTTATTATTTATTTTTTCAACAAATGTCTTTTTTTTTTATGTCGGTACAAACTCACTTTAGAGAGCAGTGGATGAGATTGTTTGTCTCTTAATCAGAGTTTCGAGTTTTGAGCATGAAAAACCTTTGATAGAAAGCACTATTCTTGAATGAGTCCTACCCGTCAGTACAAATTCAGATTAATCGTATTTCAATACGGATATCAAACACTAGAAGAAATCACTTTAAATAGTTTCGGAAAAACTCATTTGGAATTTGAAAAAAGAAAGAGGTGGTAATACTTTTTTATGTTTTGTTTCAAAAGCAGGTGGAAAATTCAGATTTAATATAATTTATTTTCAGTTTTTTCTTAGTCAATTGCCATTAGCAAAACAGTTTTTCCCCGTTTTACACAAGACCTATAAATTAGTTTAAAGTTTATTTATGAAAAGAATGTTTCAGCTGATTCTCGTTAAGAACTTAAAAATAAACTCTGTGGCATATCTCCCACAAAAATAATATTTTACAAATTCTTTCAAAATTTAGGATAATGATCATAAATAGTTTATTGACTTTTATTTTATTGTATCAAAATTACTAAGTTGCTTAACAAAAATATATGTGATAATATAACTTGTTTATACTCATCAATGGTGATGTCAGAAATTTCGTTAAAAATATTCAAGATTCAATATATACACACATATGAAAAATAATTTTTAACCTATACATTTCATACAATTTTCCCTATATATAGTATTGTTTTTCGACAAAGAGTGTCAAACTGGCCACCCTAAGCTATATGTGATTACGCCACTGCTAGTCATTGAATCATTGATATAAGATTTAAGGAGGTTTATCATCCTATTCAAAATATATATTTAAAAAAAGTATTGTTTTTCAAACTCATAAAGTTAAGAGGGTAAACTAAGATTTACTCTTTATTTTATTGCATCAAAATTCTTAATTATTTTCTATAATAAAAAAAAAATACTCTATTTTGCCTAAGTATCAAAGATCATATAATTTTGCAAAAGTATTTCAGAAAATCGCTTATGCAACTTTTTTTTTAATCATCAATAGGTTATTCAATTTTGTTTAAGCATTATATAAGATGAATATCTTGTTTTCTAATGATATTTTGTGATACTTAGGTAAAATTTAGTGGCTAAAATTGTTGGATCAAAAATATATTTTAAATAAAAATATATGAAAGTAATTAATTATTTTAATCATAGTTAAAGACTTATTTTTAATTTATTAAATCTCAAACAATGATTTAAATTTGTGACATATATCTCTCGTTCAAACAAAAACTTAGAGAAAATGGAGAAAATGAAAATGAAAATGAAGAAGAGCCAAATTCATTTGGCATGGAAGGATGCGTTAGGAGTATTATTAACTCTCTTTAGACATTAAAAAAGTAATTCGTTCATCACATTATCGACATGGTATCAAATTAACATTTTTTTGTTCGTTTTTCAAAAATATATTCCACAAGTGATCAGGGGCGTAGCTACATAGTTTTTAGGGTGTCCAATTTGATATCTTTCATCGAAAAATTATATCGTATATACAAGTAAAATAATATACAAAGTGGTTAAATAACGTATTCTGGACACCCTTAACACAACAAGGTGTTGTGGCCTAGTGGTTTAAGGTGCCTTGAAAGAGCCAAAATTTTAAATGTTTGTGAGTTCAAATCTCAGCAGCTTCAAGCCTCTCTTTTTTCATGTATATTTAAAATTTCTAGTGCACTCATTCAAAAAATTTCATGTATATTACGTAGTTTAATTTTAAAATTTCTAGTGCACTCATTCATCCAAAAGAAAAAATGTACTCGTGTACGATTCTTGCACACACTTCATGAAATTTCTGGCTACGTCACACACAAAACAGTTTGAATACTAATAATTTAGGCATATGTACTGTACAGTGTACCTCTCGTTTAGTCATGTTACCAAAAGAATAGAATAAAAAATGTACGGCCTGAAATGAATTAATTTATTTGGATACCTTATGTGATAATGTTAATTATTAATCGTTAATTTCAATAGTTATATATGTTGGAACTTTACGCAATCAAATCAAATTGACTATTTCTTAGTTATATTCCGGGATTCCCCACTTCTTTGAAGTTAACGATATTATCTATATATTTAAATGTTTATTTGAAATTAAAACTTCATATCACATGTAAAATGTTTAAACGGAAGCTTAATATCAATAATGTAAAAATGAAGCATAAATATGTTAATGTAGCGAAGTCTCGCAAGTGTATAAAGGCCTTTTTTGAAAAAAAAGAGATCGAATTGTTCCAGTCTCATACAGATTAAATATTTTTTGAGTAAGTGTCATCTCCAAACAAACAAAAAAAATAGCCTGAAGTGATGGTTAATTAGTCAAAGAGAGAACGTGAATCCAACACACAGATGTATTTTCTCTATTTCTTTGCTTCTTAATTTCAAAAAGTTGTGTTGTCATTTGTCAACTCAGATTAAATGATTAAGCCTAATTAATCACACAGATTTGGCCTCCCTTTTTTTGGCAAATGTTTGAGTGTGGAAGGAAGTGGAAAATCGAATCCTTGCCGATCAGATGAAAGTTTAGTACAATAACTTTTTTAATATAAATTTGAAAGTGGTTTAGTGGGTATGAATATAAAATAGGAAATCGAACCATCACCAACAGGGTGAAAATTTAGTGTGTGTGTTTTTGCAAATTTGGGGGGTGGGTGTGGGGGAGGGGGAGATTACGAGGTGGAGAAGCGAACTCTCACCAATAAGATAAAGATTCAGGTAGCCTATTGAATTATTAAGAGTTTTTGATATCTTTTTCTCTAATAAAACATTATGATAATTTTTATTTGAAAATAAAGAAACATAGTTTGCTAAAAACGCACTACCAATTAAACACGTAAATAATTACTTTCCGTCTATACTATAGTGATAGTGGTCATCTTGATTTCAATGTGTTTATTTATAGCTTGTTAATTGAAAATAAAACAATAGTTTAGTCCTTTCAAGTTTCACCATGATAAGATATTATTTTTCCTTCAAGATAATGCAAAAGAAAATGACAGGGTAATAATAAATTATTTTTTTAAAATTTAAATTTAAATTTAATCAGACTTCAATACAAATATTAAATACGGAGTGTATAACGAAAAGAAAGGAAAAAAAGACAAGTTGTGTAAATGACGGCACATCATTTTTGGTCTATACAAACAAAAATGGAGTTCATTGCCGACCTCAGCATATATGCATAAATAAAATATATGCCGACTTGTTTCTAATAGTAACAAACAAGTAATATTAGTACCATTTATTTGAAAATAAAGTCGTCTTCGATAAAAAATAATAATCTATCATTAAAATGGACTTTTTTAATGTATATAGATCTGAATTAATAGAGTCTCAAATCAAGTACGAATATGAAACAAATAAAATTGGCAAAAGGACCATTCCTATTTATGAATACGTATCAAGTTGTTTGGTGTTGGATTTCTAGCTCCGTCTCACATAGTATTATTTATTATTATCAATTTAAATATTGATGCGTTGAATATTTTATTTATTTTATTAATATATGTGTTGTCAATGTCACCAAACAAATAATAGCATGGGCGTTGATGCTTGCTGGGATTGGCACCACGATCCAGAGAGCTAAATGCAGATTCACCCAACTCTCCATAAATAATTTAAATAACACTTTGAAATTATGTCGGATACATTTATGTAGCGATATTTGATCAAACGCAAAAACAAAAATTTAAAAAATTAAAAAAAGATAGATACTTGCGATCTTAAACATACAATAAATACATATTTTATTTAACTTGCCGTTATTATTATGAAAACGAACTATAGTATGAACAACTCTTATTACAAGAACACAACAAGTAAAATTAAAGAAAATAAAATTACAAACATATTATAAACTTAATGTTTTGATGAAAGAAGAACATCATTGACCACTTTGTCAATGTTCATATAAGATGATCCTGTTGATTTTTTAGCTGAAATTTCAGCTAATATTTTCCATTCCATTGCCTTTTTCTTCATTTCTTTGCCTTTTTCACCAACCATTAATTCCCTAACAAGGCTTTCCACTTCATCCCTTTTCACATTATTATCAATTTCCATTCCAATACCCCATTTTGTAACACTAAACCAACAATTTGTTTGTTGTTCCGCGAAAAACGGCCAACATAACATAGGCACCCCACTAGTAATACTCTCCAGAGTCGAATTCCATCCACTGTGAGTCAGGAACCCTCCTATAGCCGGATGGTTAAGGACTTCTTCTTGTGAGCACCAACTTGCAAGCATTCCCCTGTTTTTAGTTTCTTCCACGAATTCGGGTGGAAGAATGGATTCATAACCCGATACAATATCGGGTCTTATGATCCATAAAAACTCTTGTTGGCTATTTGCAAGTCCCCAAGCAAATTCAATAAGTTGATCAGGAGTCATAACAGTAATACTACCGTAATTGACGTAAACAACAGAGTTTGGTGCTTTATTTTCGAGCCATTGTAAACACTCTGGCTCTTCTTTCCATAGGCTTGACCCAAGCCCCTTCAAATTCTCGTCATCAACATGTTTGACGAGTAAATGCAAGGGGCCTATTGGGTAGATAGGTGGAAGGAGAGTCCGGAGTGATTCAAGAACTTCACTCTCTAGTGTCTCGAATGTGTTGAGGACAATCGCGGAAGCTTTTCTTGCTCTCTCTGTTTCTTGGAGGACAAATTTGATCATGAAATCATCTGGATTTGTAGTTCTTAAGAAACTTGGAAGATCCCTTAAATGTACATCTTTCATGCCTGGTATGCAATCCAAAGTTGTCTCTAGGTATCCATTTGTCAAATAACTCGCATCTACAATAATACAAAAATCGAAAACGAGTTAAAACATCAAAAATATCTAATTTCTTTTCATCTGCCTAAGTTCTGGTGGATATATATTGATACGTAACATAAATTTATTGTAAAATTCACTAGACTTTCAATAAAATCAATAATTTCATAAGTGAAACGTGTTATATAAGAGGATGCAACTTGCAATATCAAATCCAAATTCTGAATACGTCGTCTCTAGACAAACATCAATAAATGGTAATACCTTTAAGTGGAGCATATCCTTTTTCGATAACCGTGGAATAATGCATGTACCCTAAGAAACCACAAGCACTAGTTGTCCAAAACAAAACTTCAGGGACACCAATTTCTTGTGCAGCAGCTAAGGTGAAGCTCATAACACCATCGGAGACGATGCACGTGACAGGTGGCACGTTCGACGTGTTACTAGTATCATTGAGCATTGCAAGCAGATCCCTAAAAGGACCTAAACAAGTTTCAGTTGTGGATTTACATAGAGAAGGAATGTCTTGTGTTGCATCAGCATCACAAGTTGGGAGTCCATCAGGAATAGTCTCGAATCGGAACGACGAAAGGCCGTCGAGCGAATGGGGCCCACGAGACCTAAGAAGACGTCTATGGTTAAATTCAGTGTTAACAAAAGTTATGTGAAAGCCTTTGTGATGGAGAATTTTGGCTAGTTTTAACATGGGATTAATATGGCCTTGGGCTGGATATGGTATACAAACTACATGTGGTTTATCTAATTCACTACTAATTGAACCCATACTTTCAATTTCACTAAAAAAAAATAATCTCAAAAGGGAAATGAAATGAAGGATTTTTTTAGTATGATTTGGTGAGGAAGATTGAAGAAAATGGAGATATTTATAGATAGTAAAGTGCCAAAAATGATGAAGACAAAATAGTGTTATAAAATGGGAAAACTCTACAATTTGATTTGTATAGGCTGGAAGGCAGGTATGAAAGTCAAATATGACTTACTATACTTATATTATATAGTTTTATTATGCATTATTGATGGGAGACCATATCTCTTAGTAAAATTTGTCATGCAATGCAACATAGATGTGGCTTGAAATATTGTAAAAGATGTAGTGATGTTAATAATATATTGACTTTTGTTTTAACGGAGTTGGAACTTCTATCTTTTTTTCTCCCTTGATTATTCGTATACATAATCTTAGTATCGGAGATGGAGAATGTTTACAACTATTTGAACAACTCTACCTAGCAACAATATATATCTAATAACTAAATTATTATATAATAACATGTGCAATAATTTTACAAGGTTAACTTTTAGGTTTTTAAAAATATTTTGTAAATAAAATTAGTGAAAATGTTTAAATATGTCATCGAATTTTGAGAAAAGGTTCATTTGTGACATCCGGTAAAAGTTTAGCTATTTATGTCATTTCCGTTTGAGAAAAGGCTCATTTATTCCATTATTTTGAGAAAATGTTCATTTATGTTATCCGTTAAAAGTTTGACTTATTTATGTCATTTCAGTTAACAAATAATGGCATGGATAATCCTTTTTTCTCAAAATTCGATGACATATTTTAGTCTTTTCCATGATATTATTTTTTTTTAAATGAGGGAAAAGCAAAAATTGAGGCAAAGATAAATAGAAATTTTGTCTTTAGAGAGTACCACAGCC